>CM076574.1:900602997-900789608 GCA_034641835.2 Pinus albicaulis
GACAGTTCGAGGGCGGACAAACCGTGGTTTGTCATGCCGTCGCAGTTCCGACGCACGTAAAAAGTGTCGCACTATCGACACTTCTTTCGTCGCTTCCGAACAAGCATCACTCTTTCGACGTCTCACAAACCGTCACGCCTCCGACGTTTGTAAACTGTCGCACTTCCGATGAAATGTGGTTCGACGTTTGGAACATCGCTCTTCCGACGCCTGTAAACCGTCGTAATTCCGACCCAACGTGGTCCGACGTTTTGGACGTCGCTCTTCCGACGTCTGTAAGATGTCGCAATGCCGACGATATGTGGTCCGACGTTTGAAACGTCGCTCTTCCGACGTTTGTAATCTGTCGCAATTCCGATGATATGTGGTCCGACGTTTGGAACGTCGCTCTTCCGACATTTGTAATCTGTCGCAAGTCTGACGAAATGTGGTCCGACGTTTTCATACTGTCTCTCTTCCGACGTTTCTAGGTTGTCGCAGTTCCGACGTCTACAAGGCGTCGGTAGACCGACGGAGGGTTCAATTTAAAAAAAAAAAATTGAAACTTTAAAAGACGAGAAACGCTGTTTTGAATATATTATATGAAGTAAAACAGTCCATGAAAGTGAAATAGCAGTATGTAGAATAGTAAAGCAACAGATAGAGTACCGACGTCCATTTTTCCAAATACAAATTAAAGTACCCAAAACCCTGCAACAGAGAAAAACGCTAATCATAATCATGTGAGGAGTGTGATATGTCCAAAATATAAAAATACCATCAGACCATATCAATAAACCAGCAACATAGACCAGCATCGCTAGTTTTGAAGGCAGAGTGATAAACATTAATCATTTTTTTTTCATAAGAGAAAAAATGTTGTTTTGAATATATTATATGAAGTAAAACAGTCCATGAAGTCATTAAATTTTCACATCTGAAGATTGGAACCCAAATATCCATCCAGAAAAGTGGAAGTCCTACCCCAGACAGTGATAGAAAAATACCCCATGTCACATACAGGGACTTGATATAAAACCCAGTAACGGTCCACATGGAGATTATTGACAAATCTGAGAAAGCATCCAAATATGCCCGAGGCATCTATAAGAAAGTGAAATAGCAGTATGTAGAATAGTAAAACAATAGATAGAGTACCGACGTCCATTGTTCCAAATACAAATTAAAGTACCCAAAATCCTTGAACAGAGAAAAACGCTAATCATGTGAGGAGTGTGATATGTCCAAAATATAAAAAGACCATAAGACCATATCAATAAACCAGCAACATAGACCAGCATCGCTAGTTTTGAAGGCAGAGTGATAAACATTAATCATTTTTTTTTCACAAGAGAAAAACGTTGTTTTGAATATATTATATGAAGTAAAATAGTCCATGAAGTCATTACATTTTCACATCTGAAGATTGGAACCCAAATATCCATCCAGAAAAGTGGAAGTCCCACCCCAGACAATGATAGAAAAATACCCCATGTCACATACAAAGACATGATATAAAACCCAGTAACGGTCCACATGGAGATTATCGACAATCTGAGAAAGCATCCAAATATGCCCGAGGCATCTATAAGAAAGTGAAATAGCAGTATGTAGAATAGTAAAGCAACAGATAGAGTACCGACGTTCATTGTTCCAAATACAAATTAAAGTACCCAAAATCCTGCAACACAGAAAAACGCTAATCATGTGAGGAGTGTGATATGTCCAAAATATAAAAAGACCATCAGACCATATCAATAAACCAGCAACATAGACCAGCATCGCTAGTTTTGAAGGCAGAGTGATAAACATTAATCATTTTTTTTTCACAAGAGAAAAAACGTTGTTTTGAATATATTATATGAAGTAAAATAGTCCATGAAGTCATTACATTTTCACATCCGAAGATTGGAACCCAAATATCCATCTAGAAAAGTGGAAGTCCCACCCCAGACAATGATAGAAAAATACCCCATGTCACATACAGGGACTTGATATAAAACCCAGTAACGGTCCACATGGAGATTATCGACAATCTGAGAAAGCATCCAAATATGCCCGAAGCATCTATAAGAAAGTGAAATAGCAGTATGTAGAATAGTAAAGCAATAGATAGAGTACCGACGTCCATTGTTCCAAATACAAATTAAAGTACCCAAAATCCCGCAACAGAGAAAAACGCTAATCATGTGAGGAGTGTGATATGTCCAAAATATAAAAAGACCATCAGACCATATCAATAAACCAACAACATAGACCAGCATCGCTAGTTTTGAAGGAAGAGTGATAAACATTAATCATTTTTTTTTTCACAAGAGAAAAAACATTGTTTTGAATATATTATATGAAGTAAAACAGTCCATGAAGTCATTACATTTTCACATCTGAAGATTGGAACCCAAATATCCATCCAGAAAAGTGGAAGTCCCACCCCAGACAATGATAGAAAAATACCCCATGTCACATACAGGGACATGATATAAAACCCAGTAACGGTCCACATGGAGATTATCGACAATCTGAGAAAGCATCCAAATATGCCCAAGGCATCTATAAGAAAGTGAAATAGCAGTATGTAGAATAGTAAAGCAACAGATAGAGTACGTACCGACGTCCATTGTTCCAAATACAAATTATAGTACCCAAAATCCTTGAACAGAGAAAAACGATAATCATGTGAGGAGTGTGATATGTCCAAAATATAAAAAGACCATCAGACCATATCAATAAACCAGCAACATAGACCAGCATCGCTAGTTTTGAAGGCAGAGTGATAAAAATTAATCATTTTTTTTTTCACAAGAGATAAAACGTTGTTTTGAATATATATTATATGAAGTAAAACAGTCCATGAAGTCATTACATTTTCACATCTGAAGATTGGAACCCAAATATCCATCCAGAAAAGTGGAAGTCCCACCACAGACAATGATAGAAAAATACCCCATGTCACATACAGGGACATGATATAAAATCCAGTAACGGTCCACATGGAGATTATCGACAATCTGAGAAAGCATTCAAATATGCCCGAGGCATCTATAAGAAAGTGAAATAGTAGTATGTAGAATAGTAAAGCAACAGATAGAGTACCGACGTCCATTGTTCTAAATACAAATTAAAGTACCTAAAATCCTTGAACAGATCAAGAAAAACGCTAATCATGTGAGAATTCTAAGTAAAGTTAATCTATTAACATTGCGAATAAAATTACACCGAAGTCAAAAACATTGCCTGGCCATACTCATGGCAAATTTGTCATCAAAAAATCAAAAAATTAAGAAGACCGCCCTCATACGGGGAAACCAGTCTTGAACGTTTAATTTACAGAATTCAAAAATATTACAAAGGTCCAGCACAGTAAAATAATCTAAAAGCAGCCCAATTAAGTGGGCCTGCTAAGCAAGAAAAACAAATTAACCAAACTACTCCTCCAGTGGTTCCTCCACGATTCGGCACCATCCTTCGGAAGGTCCAGGATCGCTAGGTGCTACCTCCACATGCATGCCACGACTCCCCTCCTGAAGGCCTGAATGCTGGCCGGCTTTTTCCGAGCTCAGACCCGCCGGACGGGTGCATTCTTCCTCCGTTTGGGCCTCCTCGCGGAAGACCACAGTGACTAAAGCCGTGATTCTTGGGCGGTTGAGAGAGAAATTAAAGGAAAATTGCGCAGTGCGCGTCGTGGGAGAAGGTGAACTAGCGGTGGGGAAGCCAGCAGCAGGGGAATCCATACGGTGGCCAGATGCTACAAGCCGACCCCACCCAATCCTAGTATTTGGATATCGACCTAAGTAATAATCACTGGACCGGCCGGAAGTCGACTCTGTTGAGGGGCTGGAGGGAGCATGCCGAGGTTGACCTCTAGGGCTCCCCCTGTGGCAACGCATCCTATGACGCACGCGAGGCATGGGTGCAATCTCAGGCGCAGTGGGGACAAGAGGAGACGAAGAAGCAAAATTCCAATTAACAGAGGAAGACAGACAGAGACAGAACCGAGAGAAATGCAAATATGCAGCAACGTCTAGGCAGAAGTTCAGCTGGCCACTTCTCCTTATCGTCACAGTTAGCAGGCAGTGTAATCCAACAACCAGCTTGTCTGAAAAACCATGGCTAAACGCCATTTTGTCGACCCGTCTGCAATGCAATCAAAGGACGCCCGTCATAATTAATCTCTGATCATTAATAATGAGAGCCGAAGGCCAGATCAAATTGGAGCGTGCGGAATCGCTAAGAGGAGTGGAGGTCTGATCTTGAACAGTGTTAAAAATTAATTAATGCAGATTTGATGTGAAAATTTAATTGAACAACGTTAAATGTTAATGCGATTGATATGAAATCGCCATATCCATGTCCCATCACCTTAAACGCCATCGAATGCACCCGTAGCCGGGAGTAGGGCAAGTTTTTATTGAGGACACGTGGCAGAAATTGATTGGAGCGGATCTTTGTTTGGGCCGCTCGCGCAGTGGAAATCCGGACCCGTAAAATATTAGGGCGAATTTGATAAGAAATTCGCGTCACAAAATTGGCCGACGTCAGCAGGCTATTTTGGAACGCGAATTTGGTTTGAATTATGGTTTATCGCCGTTTGAAGTCCGACGGGCTCGACTTAAGAACAATTTTGTTTGATCCCATCTTATAAAACTTGTGTTGGTTTTCTTTGATAATACACATATTTATAATAAATCATGGGAATACCACACTAAACATGTGGAAAAGTTATATAAATAATTATTGAGAACAATCATTTTTATGTAAAAATATCCAAGGCGAGGTCTGTGTAGAGAACCAGGGTCGTGAAAACTGTTCAAATATAAAAATCCCGCTTAATAAAGAGAAAAAATTGTTGTGCTTTCGGAACCTGACCCGAGGATTGGACATGAGTTAACAAACAAAAGGATAGCGGAACCAGACTTGCACCCGTGGTCAAGCCCTCTACCAAAACCATGAGCGGAATCACAAAAGTGGGTTGCCCATATCGCACCGCTTTTGCGGAGTAGGAGGTATTTCCTATTCGCGAGCGATTCCATAGGGAATGCGACACGTGGCGAAGTGACCCCGGAAAACAACCGTTTAACCCACGCCATCGCACGTTAAAGCCCGACGTTGGAAGCCGAGCTAAATTGCCAAGAGTCGTTGATTTGGAGAAGGGCCATCGGACGGTGGTCGCACGTTGAACTTGCCCGGAGGTTAACTAAGGTGTGCGGAGGATAGCCAGGTACGATACGAGTGTTTGATTGGTTATTGATATATATAGGTGGGGCCGGAGTATAACGAAATTGTTTAATTAAACGATTGGCGGATAATTAGCATAAGTCTGGAGCGTGATTGTTGTAAGGCTGGGTGGTGAAATATAGAGCCGAAAGTTCATTACAAGTTATTTATTTAAAAAGAAACGTGGAGTATAAATACAAAGTGTTGAAAGTTGAACATTGGTTATAAGGCTTGGAGATAATATAAAGTCGGGAATATAAATTAAAGTCCAACCATTGTGGATAGTATTTATTTATCAAATTCTACGAATTTGATAAATAAACCCGAAGAAAGAAGAAGTCAATTAAGACTCAGGTTGGAGGAAAAGAACGGGGTACACCAAGGGAAAATGCTGACAGAGCGATTGTAGACACACCAGCTCTCCTTGGGGGTCCAATTTCAGTTTTGTTGCGTCACACGATGATCTCTCTTCTCTGGCATTTACTTGTATTGAAGATCACTATTCTAGGAATAAGGAGTTATTTTCTCGAAAAATAACCCTAGCCAAACATTGACAATGCATCAAGGATATCTTTCTATGCTTCATAAGCACATTTGTTCTACTTCTAAATCATGTCTTGGAAGTGGTTGTTGTGCTAGAAATTATTCACCAGTTGGTTTCATACCAAAGTCTTTTTCACATTTTCAGCATCCAATACATGAAAAAGATAATGGTTTAAAACAACATAAATATTTGAAATTTTGCAAGAATTGTCTGGTACACTTTGAATATGAATTTTGAAGTCAAGTGCATGATGCTGTATAGGATCAAGTGTCATTTTGAATACCAAATGTTTCACAAGAAACTTCTCAACATGCTACCCTGCAGTAAGGATTAAATGACAAAATTGCATCAACTATTTCCATAATAAAAGTGCACCTCGGCCATAAGACTAAACAACTACAAATGTTGTAGATCTAACAAGACCACACAATCAAATATATTCCACAAGGCCAATACTGTATGAAAAATGAAAAGGAGTTTGCAACCAAAAATACCTTAGGCAACTAATTCAATTAGATACACCAAACCATCAACAAAAAGGAAAACTAGCCTACTCAAAAGGCAAGCGTTTACCTCCTTTGACAAAATTTTGAGTTCCGAAACAAGGGCCTTTATTGTCTTGTCAATGCCCCTAGTAATTTGAACGGGGTTTGCACCTGCTGCAACAACCTAAACAAAAAGGTTTCATTTCAAATTATTTTCCACAAATTTAAGATACAACCATTGTCAGCTTTGTATTTCCTAACAAGCTCATAAATTTTGACAAAAGAACCAAAATTTTTTAATACCTGATAGCAATTTTTTCACTCAAAAACTATCTTAGACTCAATAAGCCCAACCTAAAACTAAAAAACCAAACACCATAAGACCCTACAAAAATGAATAGATGATCTTAATCCAGTACTATCGACAAAAAGTTACCTTTACACCCTCACTTATTAAACCCCGTGCTGTTGAATTTTAACTTCAACTGCTGCAGCAGAAGGACGGATGCAGCAGCAACATTTTTTTTTTGGAGGTTGCTTGCATGCCATCCAGAAATTTAATTCAGCATTTAAAATTCCTACAAGTTTTTTTTGTAGACGACCACAGCCATATTTCTGTACAGGATTGTATTTAAACACAACAGCCAGCATTAACGCAATTCACCAACCAGAAATTAAACAAACAGAAATTTACCCGATAGTTTTGTAAATTCAAAAGGAGGACACGTGGAGCATTAATATTGGATCGCATGAAATTGAAGGGAATCTGAAAACCTGAAAACCGGACCCGAATTTTTTATAGGGTACATTGGATTGAGAATTCGAGTTAAAATTAGGCAGACGTCAGCATCCCATTTTGGAACGCGAATTTGGTTTGAAATTCAATCTATTCAGACTTTTGAAGTCCGACGGAAAGGGTTCTTTAATTTTTTGATAGTTTAATATATACATATGTTTTAAACATATGTTATATATATATCATATGCGAAATGAAAGGTGGGCCATAGAATTTAGTTTTAATTTTATTTTTTTTTAAAAGAGGGTTTATTATAATATGTTTTATATGTTACGGCATATAAAAATAAAAAGGTCGAAAAAGCTTGGTAGTTTTTTTTATAGACAATATGTAAATTTTTTATTACACAGCAGTGTGTAAAAAGTGAAAGACTGAGTGTAAATTTTTAAGTGTGTATGCACAACAGTGCGAAAGGGAAAAACACAGCAGAGTGTTTTAGAGACAGAGTATGTTTGTTTTGAACAGACAATGAGTTGGTTTTATGCACTGCGTTTTGTAGCAGTCATAATTTTGTAATCCCTCTCAGTGAGGAAGAAGTGTAATAGTTTTTTTTGAGTTATTGAAGGGAATAGAAGTTTGTTTTCAAAGTATTGAAACTCTGTCTCCTGTCAAAGAAATTTTTATTTTCTCTGTGTTAGAGGAAGGGAGATTTATTCTCCATTCATTGTTCTTGAATTTTTCAATATTCCAACATGTGCAAGAACAACAGATGTTGTGGTTCCATCCCCAGCTAAATCATTTGTCTTTGCCGCAGCTTGCCTTACCAACTTGGCCCCAATATTTTCAACTGGGTCCTCTAATTCAACCAATAAAAAGGCCAAAACCATAGCATTGAGATACATTTCATTACACTGTCAACAACAATAAAATTTGACTCAGCCATAACCCTTTCCTTTTATTGTTGTGAAAAGCTTTATGCATTACTCTAATGTGGCTAGTCCATAGGCCAAGTAGACCACTGGGTAACAAATATGTTTCCTTTCACCTTTGAGTTTTCAAATTATGCCTACCAAATCTACGACATTTAAGAGGGGGAACTAACACAACGTTAAAAAGAAAACCAGAGCACACATCTACAAATTACCTCCTTAGCTATTGTCACACCATCATTAACTATTTTCGGAGAACCATGCTTGCTCTCCAAGACAACATTTTTCCCTTCGCCCCAAGGGTGACTCCAACAAGATCAGCAAGTTTGTTCACACCGCCCGCAAGACAAATTGACAATGCTTTCAGTAAGTGTGCAATTGAATGCCAGACCATATGCCAAAACAACCCTCCATGAAAAATTAAAATAACACATTAAAATCCAATATAAGTGGACAAGGAAAGATCCACCGCAGTGAAGTTTCACGTGCAGGTGACCTTCCTTTAAACATAATTTTTTCTCTGACCTGCAATTTTTTTGTCACCGAGCCATCCTTGTTGAAGTAAAACTCCTTTTCCATAGCTCTTGTATTAACTACCTTCTCTCTGTCGCGTAATCTCAGAGTCCCTCTTCTGCTTGAGCGATTAAAGGAAATGGGTGAAAAAACCGAAAGAGAAGACAATTGTCTGCCATAATTATCAAACATTGCACCCAACTTCTTCCCCTTTCCATTGTTACCCAATGAGGTAGATGTGGCAATTGTTGTCATACCGCCAAAAGCAGAGGCCATCTTCTCTTATGCTGAATATAGAATTACAAGATCTTCATATTAGTATGAACCTTAAAAAACATGACTCCCATTGCTAAAAACCACTTTTAAGTTGTAACAAGAAAACTAAACAACTATCGCAACTTTTGGCAACTTCTGGAGCATTAAGAGAGAAACAACCAAAGAGAAATACAACCACAATCCTCATTTTAATGAGACTGGACTATATATTTGCATTAAGATAATAGAAAGAAATCACGACTATATTAAGGCCACCACAAAACAATCTTTAACCAGTGTCTCTCGCGGCCTTCAAGTTGCCATGCTAGAGGTTGCATATTTTTAATTTAAATTATTGACCTCTCGTGCCCATCTATGAATGCATCCAATGGGATATCTACATCAAATGCTCCTTTATATCCCCAAAAACAAATTCCCTACTACAAGAGCACCAGTATTGATGGATCACCCCACAACATCCCACCCACTAGAAACGGCGAAAAAGGAAACCGGAGAAAACTTCTGAAATATCTCAAGATAACTATATGGGTGGTTCTTATGAATCAACCAACCATTCAGAACATGCTCATCAATCCAAACCATAAGTATTATGTGACAATATTCAAGCAGGCACTGAATCGGATTTCTGAAGCTATGTTAGAGAAACCCTAAACTCTCACTGAAAATAGGTGAAATGTGGCACCACTCGGAGATTGACATGTGCCAATTGGTACAAGTGGTAGACAATTGGCATGCTCAAACAACGAGGTGATGCAGGAATGACATGAGGGAGAAAATATCAGAAAAGCCCCAAATCTCGAGAACTAAAGCTCATCACCAACCTGAGATTGACAACTTTACATGATGTAACCTATGAAATCGTAAATGGAGAAATCATAGTAACAATAAAGTAACCTATGTAACAATAAAGTCGGATTCATCCTGGGAGTGGTAATGGGAGAAATCATAGTGAACAACAGGAAACATGCATAGTTGTTTACAATCAAATAGATGAAAAAACACATACAAAAAACCTAGATAATAATCGTGAACAAGCTTAATATTGAATTATGAACTGTAAAGGAACTTACAAAATGTGATATTACGAACCTGGTCAAGCGCACAAGCAAAAATATCCTGGACATGACCCTGGTTGACAAGTTGTATTGTTCATGATGCAAGAGGATTTGTACCTGCACTGCCAAGTCAATCAAAATCCATCATTATCTATACAATAAATACAAGTAATTGATGTAGTATTTTTTACTCTAAGATGTATTCTTATGATAATGTTAGAACATATGTTGAAAATGTCAAAACATACCTGAATAAGCTCCTCTTCATTTCAAGAACAATTTATTGGAGTCGCATGAACTTGGAACAAGCCTCCCACGATCTGAAAGAGTATCAACTAAGTCAACAGTGACTTTTTTGTTGCTACGCTGGATCGAGGGAGGTTTGCTCCAAGATTAAATCGCTCCAATAAATTATTCTCTACTAAACAGGGCCAACCACGTGAAGGTGGAAGCTCTTATGGCCCCTCCCCCCCCCTCACATCACTCTCAATTCCCAATACCCAATCTATATTTCATTTTTTACTTTCATGAGCATAAAAAAAAATATTCAATAACTAGTAAAAAAACAATTCAACAAAAAGTACGCAAGGAAACATTGCAATTAATGCTTGACATAAAAATAGTATGATAAATGAGTTTTTTATATAACGCAAAAAAACGTTCCAAGTATGGTAACGTTTGTCTTATAATAATACAATATTTTACATTTTCAAATTTTCTTTTTCTTCTTCCTATTTTTAAAGCTCCTAATTACATCATCAATATCATCGTGCTCTGCTCCTGTTTCGTGCCTTTCAACCCGCACTGCCGACCTAGTTGCGTATTCACGATGTCTGGGCTCATCCAGTGACGGGGCATCGCCTACAAAAACAGATAATATTAAATTTTAATTGTCAGTTTTTAAATATCATTGAACTAGTTCGGTAATATTAATAAAAAAAATTGCAATGAGATTATTTACCTGGTGCACCAGTTGTCGCCGCTGACCTAGTTGCGTTGTCACGATGTCTAGTCTCATCTAGTGACGGGGCATCGCCTACAAAAACAGATAATATTAAATTTTAATTGTCAGTTTTTAAATATCATTGAACTAGTTCGGTAATATTAATAAAAAAAATTGCAATGGGATTATTTACCTGGTGCACTAGTTGTCGCCGCTAACCTAGTTGCGTTGTCACGATGTCTGGTCTCATCCAGTGACGGGGCATCGCCTACAAAAACAGATAATATTAAATTTTAATTATCAGTTTTTAAATATCATTGAACTAGTTCGGTAATATTAATAAAAAAAATTGCAATGACATTATTTACCTGGTGCACCAGTTGTCGCCGTTGGGACTGTTGCCCTGTCTTCCTCTCTGGTGGTAAGATCCTCAAGGGAAACATTCTCTGTCATTTAAACAAAAAACGTTATAAGGACAACCATCAAGGTATAATTAGAAAAATTATAAGTGGAAATTAATTACCGTCACGGCCCTCACTGATAGTAGCATTGTCGGCCTGGTCCCCACTACAATGATCAGGTTGCACGAGAGGATCATCTACATCTGGCTCTAAAACTGGGTTATTTACCTCGTCGGTAGTGTTGCTCCCCTGATTTAAACAAATTTGTTAGACATTAAATTTATGGACGAAAAAAAAAATATTGAAAGGTTAATGTTTTACCTTATCAGGCATTGTAGATCTTGGGACCTGCCCCAAGCTTCTGCGACGTTCAACTACAGCTTGATAGCCAAAACGAAAGCGATATTTTTATCTTCCTCTGTAGTTATTGTTCCGAAGTCATCACCCTACATTATATATGATTGTGTATTTTTAATCATATCTGATAGGATTACAAAAACGTTGGAAGGCGATACAATTAATTATAAGATGTTTAGCTACTTAATTACAATTTTTGCAGCTAATTTCAAGTAGCCACCCTGGCCGAGCTTGTGATGGCCCTTTTTCTCTATCCTAGCTTTGGTTGCCTTTGAGGTGTCAGGAAACCTAGCATCAAAATATTGAAGTCATATATGACGTAGCACACTTTTATTTTAGACATAAAGAAAATTAAAGCTATTGAATTAAAGTTGTAATTTACCTTGCGGGTCCAGTTGGCATTTTTCCTTCTTTCTTTGCCCTTTTCTCTTTTCCGTCATGGATGAGTGCTCTCCACTCACTCTCTGAAACTGCGAGTGGACGCTCATATCTAGGGTTAAATTGCAATTGCGTCCTATAGGTGTCCCTGGTATATTTCAAATATTTGCCGGCTACCTGAGCCACCGTTGTTCTGTCAAATGTGCCGACCCCAAAAAGGGCTTCTAGATAATCTAGAAGTTCTTTTTTTAGATTGGAATTCTGGGAATTCCACCCTGTACGTATGGTTGGGCCAAAAATTACCAACGCATGGCTCTCTAGAATCCTGTAGAACTCATTGTTTCCTACACAGAATAAAACCAAAAAAAGAAGAAGATATTATCATTAATTTAAAAATAAAAATCATGATAAATATGTTTTAGATAAAGTACATGAAATAGTTAAAATATTAAAATTTACCCGGGAGTTGTACATGCTTTATAGGGACACCCTCATCGTTCACCAACAACGTGCCATTAATGGTCCCTGTGGAGCTGACACGTGTAGCTCCAGGAAACGCAATAATGTAGTTGGCCATATCGGCCTCATCATTGCCAACACGTTCAGCGGTTGGCTGGGTATCTGCTTGGGCAGGGTGTGTTTCTTGGCTGGCACCTAAAGGAGTAGAAGGTGTACGAGAGGGTTGTTGGGAAATTTCTTGCCCTTGTGTCCCACTACCACCAACACTGGGTTCAGCAAATGCTAAAAAACGCTACATACAAAAGAACTTTTTGTTAGTTTAGTCAATGTAAAAATTAAAAATCAAACTATCACAATTCATCTCATGCAGAACAAAAAAAATATCCTTTTGACTTTTTATTATTACCTGATATCTATTTAGCTGCCTCATAAGATGCTGTATCCTCTCTTCTGTTTCAGGTGTTTGAGGCGCATCTATCAAAGCATTAAATTCCGACGTTGCATCTCGTGCCTTTTTTTGCAACAACAACACTGGAGATAGGGATGAAAAAAGCTCTTCCTCAAAGAGGGAATCATCAGGGGTACCATGGCTAGGTGTCTGCATATTTGAACAAAATTAATATTATTTCAATTATGTAAATAACTAAAATACCTAAAGATAGAGCAATGCTGGCACTTTACATGTTCTTCCGCTGGCCTCTTTCCGCGATCATCCTGTCTCGGGGTTGTTCCTGCACTGCTCTGATCAGTCTGCCACATTGCAATAAAATTATAAATGTAAAAACTTGAAAACAATATCTAACTTGAAAACACAAAATGAAAACTGAAATACTTTCTAATAAGACACCGGAAGACAGAGTTAGAGTTTCAAATATGCCTTGCATTGAATTCAGTCCTGGAAACATGTCATTGCACATTAAGGCACCCAAACATTCACTCCACGAATGATATATTTAAGTAGGTTTCTCCTATTCTGGGAAAACACCATACCTATAATGCATTCACTTGCATGTATAAAGGGAAAGGAAAACATGTTTTCATACAACGGTGACAAAGGCATCTTGGGGAAAGGTATCTTCACTTTTATTTATGTTGTTCACCCACACCACTCTCGTGTTTTCACTAATCCTGTTTTGTCATTTTTTGATTCAAATTAAGTTAAGGCCTTAAGTATTTTTTGACCTTTCGGTGTAGTTTTTATAAGTGGCATGTATGGATTTTCCATTAATTCTGCACTTTTTCTCTTCATGCGCATGTTTCCCCGGAAATCAAATGCATGATTTAGTCCCATACATTTAACAAGTTGTTGGATCAACTCCATAGGAAATATCATGTTTCCTATTCAATCAAAATTTATCTCAGTTAGGGTAGGTAGGAAGGTTTTCTCTTTGTATTAATAGGGCACTTCTAGCTTGCATTTTTATTATATCTTTCAAATTTAGTGTCGTTTCAATTAGGGCATGAATTTTTGCAACTTTCAAGGTGAGAATGAACAAAGACAAATTTTTGTGATGGATGACCGTATATGACTCCATGGCCAGAGGAAAAGGCACTAATCTACTTCTTCAAATATCTATAGTTCTCATTCACCTCATACGGAGATGGTCCCTGATTTTGAGCCAAATGTTGCAGCAAAAAGTCCCCCCCCTCCATAATTTTATATTCAATGGAAATTTCTTAAATTGATGATGGGGAATGATTATGGAACATTGGCACATACATATGTAATGGAATTCCAAGATCATGATATATGTTTGCATATGTTTATGGCAATGTTCCACCAAGTCCCCCGGAGGTGGGAGCGAGGGGGCGAGGGAGCGCGGGAGCGGCCTATGCAAAAGCTCCCTGCCAATTTTCAGGAAACGTGGGGGACGTCGGGGTCATAAAAATTATAAAATTTAATATTTATAATGTAACTATATTTTTGCAAGGAATGTATATACAGTCATCATACACTTGCATCATGAAAGATAAATTATAAATGATAAAATTACAAATCGATGAATGATGAATCATATAATTGAAACAAATTTAAAAGTTAAAAGTTAAAACATACATCATACAATCATGCATGTAAGTTTGTAAGTTTGTAACTATATAATCATTAATGTAACTAATAACAATGTACAATGAAAATAAAGTTTAAGATATCATATGACATATTATATCAAGATTCAAAATAGAGTTTAAACTGAAGTTTACAACTCAAGTCCGAAACATAAAACTTAAACGCAAATAAGTTATGTCTGAAACATAAAACATAAAACATAACATATGAATATCAAATGATATCATCATAATGATAAATGAGCATAAATGCTCAAGTTAATGCCCCACTAGTCTCTGCATCCAACTTCTGCACGAATATATCAAGATCAACCATGTCACCATCTGAATCAGAATCACTTGGATTCTCAAATATTCTAAGTGGCACATCAACTTTTAACACGAAACCATAAACTAAAAGGGGCGGTGAGGGGACGTGAGGGGGCGTGAGGGAAACATCCCCTAGAAGTCCCCAAGACCCCGGAGAGCGAGGGGGCAAGGAATCTAGACCCCTAGGTGGGGGGGCGACACCCCGTGTAACACTGGTTTATGGAGGTGGTGGAGCAAAAAAGAGCTCAAATAGAGCTGAAATTTTTCACATAAAAAGGACTGTGGGCTTGACTAATGGTTCCATTTAAAAAATGATATCTAGACAGAGAATAAGTGTAGCATGCAAACATGCATTGAAAATCCATCTGAGTTTTCATTTTATTACTTATGATGGATTCAAATTTGGGTTTCAAAATGCCAGGTTATGGCATGATTTTGTCGAGAAACCCTTAGTTGGATTCTCATGTTGGTTTAATTTATATTTAAAGTTTGTTTTGCAGTCTTTGGGTGATAGTAACTCATGAACTAGGTTACAAATGTGTAACAATCATATTTCAAGAATAAAGTTGTGATTTTTTTATATTATTATTATTATCTATTAGCTACGAGTATTGACACCTAATGCCTGGAATTTTGACATCTTGATAGCATGGATAATTTCGAAAATGTTTCTAGCAATGTTAACATAATAACTATCATTACGTGTCTTCACTTTTGTCACCATAATAGACCTGTGATATGGACTCATCACACAACTTCATATGCTATGTCCCAACAAGTTCAAACTGGTTGAACCTACCTCATAGTGTGGTTATTAATGACAAGTTGCTTGATATATAACTCGATAGCATAGACCACGTTGCAGTTCTAAAAAGAATCCTCAAGTGTCAAAAAAACTTCACAATATGTTCTACTATAAAGCCTTTTGGGATAAATAATATATGTATCATTGATGACTTTTAAAGTATGACAAGATCCAGAGGGAAAGGAAATCAATGGAAGAGTGATCCAACAATGAGAACCTAGAATTTAGCATCAGATGAGTTAGAGTCTAGGAAATTGAAAGCCTATAATTTTAATTAGTGATGAAGGACATCACATAGGTAATTATATTTTCATGTAGAATAATCAGTTAATTCAAATTTAAACTACATAATATGAAAGGCATACCATAAATTTTTCCACGTAAGTCCAAACAACCTATAAAAAGGGAAAACCTTCTTTTTCCATGGGAAATAATTTACCTTTCCTTTTTCAAGATAATCTAAATCACAAAAAAAATATGAACTATACTGCACACATTCTTGGATAATGTGAAAGTGGAAAAGGAATACCCTACACAAGTGATGCACACATGTACATTTGAACACTAATATATTTTTGTAGTTGAAATGTAATGCTTGTTTTCATTTAAATGTAGGGTTTTTAAAGCAGGGAGAAATAATGGCTGCCAAATTAATAAGCGTTTCTTTGGGAAAAATTTAAATCTTGTATTGGGCGATGAAGATAATAGAGGGTATTGAATCTTGATTCTTGACATCTAGAGAGAACCCTACAGCCTAACACAATCCAATGGAATTGACCAAAAAAACCCAAATAGAGTCAACCCTACTATAGGAGGAAGGGCCTGAAGTAAGAACTTACCATGTTGCAAGAGCCAGGCGAATATTATCTCGCAAGAGCCGAGAGCGACCGCTGAGCGCGAATGCCGAGCGCAAATGCTGTTCTCGCAAGGAGCCGAGGGCTGTTCTGAAAGAGCTGAGGGCGAATCCAAGGCGAATGCTGTTCTGCAAGAGCTCAGGGCGAATGCTGAGGGCGAATGCTGTTCTGCAAGAGCTCAGGGCGAATGCTGAAGGCGAATGCTGTTCTGCAAGAGCTGAGGGCGAATGCTGAGGGCGAATGCTGTTCTGCAAGAGCGGAGGGCAAATGCGCGCGTGATATCAGACATTAATGTAGCACACATGTACATTTGAACACTAATAGATTTTTGTAGTTGAAATGCAATGCTTGTTTTCATTTAAATGTAGGGTTTTAAAGCAGGGAGAAATAATGGCTGCCAAATTAATAAGCGTTTCTTTGGGAAAAATTTAAATCTTGTATTGGGTGATGAAGATAATAGAGGGTATTGAATCTTGATTCTTGACATCTAGAGAGAACCCTACAGCCTAACACAATCCAATGGAATTGACCACAAAAACCCAAATAGAGTCAACCCTACTATAGGAGGAAGGGCCTGCAGTAAGAACTTACCATTTTGCAAGAGCTGAGGGCGAATGCTGTTCTGCAAGAGCTGAGGGCGAACGCTGAGGGCGAATGCTGAGGGAAAATGTTGTTCTGCAAGAGCAGAGGGCAAATGCGCGCGTGATATCAAACATTAATGTAGCTATTGCGACAAATACGAAACAATAAAATCATTTTTATGTAGCGCGCATATAAGTTTCGAATTTTTATGTAGCGCGCATATAAGTTTGGTATTTTTATGTAGCGCGAAAATAAGTGTCGTTATACCGACGGCGGAAAAGGCGTCGCTATTACGACGGGTGCCTCCAAATTGTATTGGGTGATGAAGATAATAGAAGGTATTGAATCTTGACTCTTGACATCTACAGAGAACCCTACAGCCTAACACAATCCAATGGAATTGACCAAAAAAACCCAAATAGAGTCAACCCTACTATAGGAGGAAGGGCCTGCAGTAAGAACTTACCATTTTGCAAGAGCTGAGGGCGAATGTTGTTCTGCAAGAGCTGAGGGCCAATTCTGTTCTGCAAGAGCTAAGGGCGAATGCAGGGTGAATGTTGTTCTGCAAGAGCTGAGGGCGAATGCAGGGTGAATGTTGTTCTGCAAGAGATGAGGGCGAATGCAGGGCGAATGTTGTTATGCAAGAGCTCAGGGCGAATGCTGAGGGCGAATGTTGTTCTGCAAGAGCTCAGGGCGAATGCTGTTCTGCAAGAGCTGAGGGCGAATGCTGTTCTGCAAGAGCGGAGGGAGAATGCGCGCGTGATATCAAACGTTAATGTAGCACACATGTACATTTGAACACTAATAGATTTTTGTAGTTGAAATGCAATGCTTGTTTTCATTTAAATGTAGGGTTTTTAAAGCAGGGAGAAATAATGGCTGCCAAATTAATAAGCGTTTCTTTGGGAAAAATTTAAATCTTGTATTGGGTGATGAAGATAATAGAGGTATTGAATCTTGATTCTTGACATCTAGAGAGAACCCTACAGCCTAACACAATCTAATGGAATTGACCAAAAAAACCCAAATAGAGTCAACCCTACTATAGGAGGAAGGGCATGCAGTAAGAACTTACCATTTTGCAAGAGCTGAGGGCGAGCCGAGACGGAGCGCGAGGAAAAATGTTGTTAAAAGGCGTGAATCTTTGTGATATGGGACATATCTCAATTGTACTTAGCAAATACTGGCTCAATAAAAGCAACTTTATGTAAGCGGCATATAAGTTTGTTTATGTAGCATATAAGTTTGGTATTTTTTTATGTAGCGCGTAAATAAATTAATAGGTTATATGACAATGATAAGTACTAATGCGGTAATTATCGAAAGCGTCGCAATGGCGGCACTGAACGTGTATGCCGATTCACGGCGTTTAGGTCATCTCCAATATAGCGGCGCTTTAGGCCATGGTAATACTTAATTGCGGCGTCTTCTCAAGCGTCATAATTGCGACTACATTTTTTAAGTGTCGGTATTGCGACACTTTTCTATAGACGTCGGTATAGCGACGGTTTCGGGCGGGATGGAAAAAATTTGGGAAAATTTCCGACATTTGGTCAAAAGCGTCGGAACCAAGTGTCGGAATTTCTGCCAAATGTAGTAGTGTTAGAAAGGGTACTTGTCAGCTTAGTAGCTCTTCATCTCTCTTTTGTTTGTCTCTTTTTTAGGTCCCTATATTACTAAGATAGTCCCTTATTATTGTTAGTGTAACCCCCTTATTGTTATTCTTGTACCCCTGTAACCCCCATATTGTTATTATTGTGCCCTTAAATTATTATTGTTAGGTTGGCTAGGATTACATTGTGGCCCCATGGACTCATATATATAGAAAGGAGGTTTTGTAATTTGTATCATCCAAGAATTGTTCATTCATGTAATGTATTGGAGGTTTCCCCCTTGAAGTGGCTTATTTATAAGGCGTTGATATCTCTTTTCTTCTATTTTTGGAGCTGGTTTCACAAAATTTGGTATTAGAGCTTTGGATTCTAGGGTTTTCGCTGCTCCAAACTAGTCATCATGGAATTTTCGCTATAAATTTTTTTCTACGAAGGTTCAGAAGCTGAAATTGTTAGAGTGTGAAGAAGAAATCCTGAGGAACATCGTCGCAAAATTTCAGAGCTTGGTTCACTATAGTTTCAGATATATGATCTGAGGAAGTTAGGGCTTTTTGCAGGCTCCTGAATTTAATCTAAACAGGTCATCGTGGAATTGGCACTATAATATTTTTTATACGATGTTTCAGAAGCTAAAATTTTTAGAGAGTGAAGCTAAAATTTGGAGGAACATCTTCGCAAAATTTCAGAGCTTGGTTCACAATATGTTCGGAGATATGATCTGTGGAAGTTAGGTCTTTCTCAGGCTCCTGAATTTCATCTTAAAGAGGTTTCGTGGGAAAATCTTCATAACTCTCTCTCTGAGCATCGGATTGGAATGCTATAAAAAGTGGCTGCAAGTACATGGACTGCAGTTTCTTTTCTATAAATTTCAAAGCCAAAGGATGAAACAGTGACACGTGGCAAGTCGTACAAGTTCGCTCTACTGAACTAGTCCATAATTGGGTCATTGTGGAAGATTGGACATAACTTTACCTTGAATAATCCAAATCAGGTCAGACCTGTTGTATTTGAAAGAAGCTTCAGAAGGCTACTACAAGGCTGAATTTCAGATATTGAGGATCTGTAGTTATAGAGATAAGTCAATTTCAATATAGAGCTCCTCAAAAGAAAGCAAAAGGTGTGTATTTTTTTTCCCGAATTGCATAAGTCTTTTTGAAGAATCAAGTTGAATTGATTCCAAGGGCATATTGTAGAATATATATCAGTATTAGATTCTAAAATGGACTTTAAAAATAATTCAACACCCATTAAGCCTTTAGAAGGCTCTACTATGACTCATGAAGACGAAGAATGGCAACATGACATATCAAATTTACAAGAGCAAGTGCAACAAATTTCGCTCTCGCAAAGAGCAACAAAAAATGACATGGAAGTTTTGAAGAAAGGTGTGGAAACTAAGATGGATGGTTTGAAGAAAGGCATGGAATATAAGATGGATGGTTTGAAGAATGGCATGGAAGCTGGCATGGAATCTAAGATGGATGACATGGAAGCTAAGATCGATGAAAAAATGGGAAACATGAAGACTGATCTAAAATCAGACATGGAAGGTTTGACAAAGTTGATACAACAAATGTTTCCTAATGGTGAAAAGATAGTAGAGGAAACTCATGATGAGAAAAAAATAAATGTTAATCGTGATTTCATAAACTCTAGTGTTGGAGGTAAGAACCACCATATTCCAAAAATGGATATGAGGAAGTTTGATGGAAAGGATCCTGTAACATGGATACTATAGATGGAGCAATATTTTGATCTCAATAATGTGCAAAAAACACAAAAGGTACGCATTGCAACTTTACATTTAGAACAAAATACATTTGTATGGTATCGATGGCTTTGCTCCCGTAAAAAATTGTCACTTGGTCAATTTTTACGGAGGAAATGATAGCACATTATGAGGATACAAAGAGCAACACGTTCTTTAGCCAATTGATAAATCTCAAACAAAAGGGTTTAGTGGGGCAGCACATTGAGGACTTCCAAAAATTGAATATAAGGGTAACTGATATTCCAGAGGAACACTTGATTGATCTCTTCATAGGCACTTTAAAGGATAACATCCAACATGAAGTTCGCGTTTTGGAACCTGATTCATTGGAGAAGGCATTCGGGTTGGCAAGAAAAATTGAATGTAAAATTATGGCGACAAGGAAGCCTACCACTCAATTCTATAAAGAAGGAAGTGTTGCTACACCTAGATTTCCACAACCTACAAGGTTGACACCACAACAATTGGAAGAAAAAGAGCAAAAGGGCTTTGCTACAGTTGTGATAGAAAATACACTAAAGGTCATAAGTGTGCTAAGAAGAAATTATTTTACATAGATTGTGAAGAGGAAGAAGAAAATGAACAAGAATCTTCAAAATAAGAGGATACACACCACCAACCAACCCTAGAAGACGAAGAAATGAGTCCGACCATATCATGTAATGCATTGGCAGGAATTACCACTCCTCAAACTCTCAAGATAGAAGGACATATCAAGAAGAAAAGGTAATAGTGTTGATTGATTCAGGTAGTACCCATAATTTTATTCATTGTAAGGTAGCCAAGGAATTGAATTGTTTCCTATACCCAGCACCAGATGTCAAGTGATGGTTGCAAATGGAGGAACTATAAATTGCTCTAGAAAATGCCATAATATCAAGCTAACCATGGGGGAATATGTATTGAATAGTCCAATGCTTTCCATTCCTATGGGGGGTGTTGATGTTGTACTAAGAGTACAATGGTTACAATCTTTGGGGACGGTAGCTTTTAATTTTCAAGAACTTTTCTTGAATTTTTTTTCAGAAGGAAAGGGAGTCGAATTACGGGTTATTGTAGGGAAGCCGGGAAAGATAATAAGCTCTAATGTCATGACAAAGCTTCTAAATAAAGAACAACGAGGCGTAATTGCACAATTATGCTCACTAGAAGTTCCAACATCAAAATCATCTATTTATGCAGATCTCCAAAAAGTCTTGGACAATCATTCCAAGGTTTTTGAAACTCCCAAAGGAATCCCACCTATTCGTGATCATGATCATGTTATTCATTTGATTCTAGGAAGTATTCCTCCAAACATCAGGCCTTATAGATATCCTTATGACCAAAAGAGCGAAATTGAACGTATGATTGCATAAATGTTAGAGGCGGGTATAATTCAACCTATTCAAATTTCTTTCTCTGCTCCTGTATTATTGGTACACAAGAAGGATGGATCATGACACATGTGTCCGGATTATAGGGATCTGAATAAGCTCACCATTAAAGATAAATTTTCCATTCCTGTGATTGATGAATTATTGGATGAATTATGAGGAGAAATTTATTTTACCAAGTTGGATCTTCGTTCAGGATATCATCAAATTAGAATGAAGATTGAAGATATTCTGAAAACAACATTTCGAACTCATGAGGGTCATTATGAATTTTTTGTCATGCCTTTTGGCCTTACCAATGCACCTTCTACATTTCAAGGGTTGATGAATTCCATTTTCAAACCCTTCCTTAGAAAATTTGTGCCAGTATTTTATGATGATATACTAATCTACAGCAGGTCTTGGAAGGATCTTGTTCAACATGTTGACAGTGTGCTCAAACTATTGCAGGAGAAACAATTATATGAAAAAACATCCAAATGTTTCTTTGGAGTAAAAGAAGTGGAATATTTGGGTCATATTGTATCTCACGAGGGTGTTAAGATAGACCCTAACAAAATTAAAGCCATTAAGGAATGGAAAGTCCCCACAACCATAAAGTAGTTGCGAGGATTTCTCGGGTTAACAGGGTATTATCGCAAGTTTGTTAAGGATTATGGGAGAATAGGAGCACCTCTAACAACATTATTGAAGAAAGATGCATTTTCATGGACTCCTGAAGAAACTAAGGCCTTTGAACATCTTAAAGAGGCAATGTGCCTAGCATCGGTCATAGCTATGCCAGACTTCACAAAAACCTTTATTGTGGAATGTGATGCCTCTGGAAATGGAATTCGTGTTGTTTTAATGCAAGAAGGAAGACCCATTGCTTTTGAAAGTCATCCAATCAAAGGAAAGTATTTACAGAAACCTATTTATGAGAAGGAAATGTTAGAAATATTTCATGCACTAAAGAGATGGAGAACTTACCTAATGGGAAGACACTTCAAGGTAAAAACTGATCATGATAGTCTTAAACACTTTTTGGAACAAAGACTATCTTCAGAAGAGCAGCAAAAATGGGTCACAAAGATGTTGGGTTATGATTTTGAAATAATCTACAAAAAAGGGAAGCTAAATGTTGTTGCAGATGCACTCTCAAGAAAGAATGAAGAGGTGGAAGCATTGCCTTGTGCCATTTCTATTATCTAACCATATTGGATAACCAAAGCAAGAGATGAATAGAAGAAGGATGAAGAAGTGTGGACACTCATTCAAAAGTTGCAGCAAGATCCTAGTACATCTGATACATTTAGTTGGAAAAATGATTCGTTATGGTACAAATATCACTTATATCTTTGTAAGAATTCCCAACTAAAACAAAATATTCTTTTGGAATTGCACACTTCTCCTTTAGGAGGACACTCAGGATTTTTAAAAACTTACCACAGGGTGAAGAAAGATTTTTTTGGGATGGCCTTAAATCTGATATTCAAAAGTTTGTGGCGGAATGTTTGGTTTGCCAGCAGAATAAAGTTGAGACAATTAAGACCCCAGGTCTTCTACAACCTTTATCCATTCCAAGTCAATGTTGGGAGGAGATTTCAATGTATTTTATCACAGGTTTACCTAAGTCCGAAGGAAAGAGTGTCATCATGGTGGTAGTTGATAGACTTACCAAGTATGCACACTTTTGTGCATTATCTCATCCATTTAAAGAAAGTAGAGTTGCTACTACATTTATGGACACAATTCAAAAGCTACATGGAAACCCAAGGGTTATTGTGAGTGACAGAGATCCCATTTTTACTGGAAATTTTTGGACGGAGTTATTTTCTTGTTTGGGTACTCAATTAGCTCATTGCTCATCTTATCATCCTCAATCTGATGGTCAAACTGAGATAGTAAATAAATGTTTGGAAGGATATCTTCGTTGTTTTGTATCTGATAAACAAACACAATGGGTAAAGTGGTTACCTCTTGCTGAATGGTGGTATAACACTTCCTTCCATACTGCAGCAAAAATGACCCCATTTATGGCACTTTATGGATATCATCCACCATCCATCACATCATCTTTAAGAGAAAGTTCTAAGGTTCAAGCAGTGGAAGATCACATCGAGCATCAGCAAGAAGTTCTCCAACTCTTAAAGGAGAACCTGAATTTGGCACAAAATCGAATGAAACAACAGGCAGATCAACATCGCAGCGAGAGAAGTTTTGATGTAGGAGATTGGGTATTTTTACGGCTGCAACCATACAAACAAATGTCCCTCAAGCAAGCTAAGAAGGATAATAAATTATCACCAAAGTACTATGTTCCTTACAAGGTGTTGCAAAAGATTGGTACTATGGCATACAAATTGGAGCTTCCTGCTTCTTCACGAGTGCATCCAATTTTCCATGTTTCATGCTTAAAGAAGGTTATAGGTGAAAATATTCCAGTTCAAACAATATTGCCAAAACTTTATGAGGAAGGAAAAATCATATTGGAACCAAAAGCGGTCACGGAAATAAGAACTCGACAGCTACGGAATCGATCAATTTCAGAGTATCTCATCAAGTGGAAGAACTTACCCACTGAAGATTTTACATGGGAGGATGAGAATTTTATACAGAAGCAACCAGAGCTACTCAAGCATCGAGGACAATAATTTTTTGAAGCAGAGGGGCATGTTAGGTCCCTATATTACTAGTATAGTCCCTTATTGTTGTTAGTGTAACCCCATTATTTTTATTATTGTACCCATGTAACCCACATATTGTTATTATTGTGCCCTTCAATTATTATTTTTAGGTCGGCTAGGATTACATTGTGGCCCCACTAGGATTACATTGTGGCTCCATGGACTCCTATATATAGAAAAGAGGTTTTGTAATTTGTATCATCCAAGATTGTTCATTCATGTAATGTATTGGAGGTTGCCCCCTCGAAGTGGCTTATTTCTAAGGCATTGATATCTCGTTTCTTCTATTTTTGGAGCTGGTTTCACAACACTCTTCTCCAACTTGAGGGTTTATCTCTAAATAAGATTGCCAAAAAGCTATGGAGAAGGGGCCCTAGGTGTGATATAGGAAGGTTAAGCCTTAGCAAAATGTATAGTTGTTGTAATATACAAAATGTGATGGAAATGGAAATGGGATAAGGACTAGATAAGAAAATGAAGGATATGAACAAGGGATGAAGAGTGATGATAAAACATGAAAGAGACTTTATTGAATTATGCTATATTAGTTGATATAAGATGATATGTAACATATTTTATTTTATTTTTATTATGCAAGTGTTTCAAATTAATGAGGTGGTTGAAACAGAGACAGTTTGGATGGTGTTTTTTAATATCATTAATTATGATAAAAAATTTGAGAGAAATAATAAATATGGCCAAATGCATGGAATGAAAGCAAATTATTTTTGCTAAATTATAATGGCCAAATGTATGGAAGAAACAAGAATTAGGAGGAGAAATTAAACTCAATATATTTTTGATAAATTGTGGGCAGAAATGGAATTCTATGTTAGTGATTTTGGTGAAGAGAATATGATGATGATGATTAGAGTGGGAAAAAAAGGAAAAAAATCCTATGATGATGAATGTTACAACAAAATTTTGCACCTTATATGATGTGATGTCCGCAACATCAAGGAGCTATTCTTGTGTAACTTAGAAAGGGTACTGTCAGCTTAGTAGCTCTTCCTCTCTCTTTTGTTTGGCTCTTCTCCAATTTGAGGGGTTATCTCTAAATAAGATTGCTAAGGCTATGGAGAAGGGGCCCTAGGTGATATAGAAAGGTTAAGCCTTAGAAAAATGTGATGGAAATGGAAATGGGATAAGGACTAGATAGGAAAATGAAGGAGATGAACAAGGGATGAAGAGTGATGAAAGAAAACCAATTTTATCAACCATGGGCTAATGGAGTCATAAAGTACAACATAAATGGAAGGAATCAATTTTTGGCATTCACAATGAAAACCTCTAGTGATGAAAGGATTGTTTCCACCTCCAACTACCTCATGGTGAACAATATATTTGATACATTCACCCTTTTAAATTATATGAACTCAAGGCAAAGAAAATAATTTTGTTACATTTTCCTTTAGAGTACTCGTTGGAAATTAGTGTGGAAATGAATCATGGAGGTCCCTAGAAGGTACCACTCATCAGTAAAATATATTGTTACACAGGGACATGTCCCCTAGGGTGGGGGGTGCCTCCCCGCCTCCCACCTGATGTTTCCCATGCTTGAGAGACATGGGACACCTGTTGAGATTTTGTGTAGTTGGTGTAGCATCCGGTGTGCTCTAGCCCTGAAATTTTGTGGAGGGGCTAAGACACACTTGAACTCCAAAACCTAGAAAGTGTTTGGTGAAATTTCAGCTCGTGTTCAAGTTATTAAAATAATTAATTATTTTAATGGATTTCCTAAGTCTAAAGTTAGGAAAATTAAATAATTAAAGTGAATTAATTAACACATGTGTTGAAATGTTCGAAAAGACACTGATCAAGCAGTCTTTTAATCTCAATCGTTGATGAATGTTTTAATCTCAGCCATTGATGAGATCATCGAAAAAGTATAAGAGAAAGGATTGAGGGTCAGTTGGAGACACACACACAGATGCATAGATGAGAGACTGATCTAGAATTCCAGGGCATGGTTTTCTCAGAATTTCCGGAGTAGTTTTCTGCAGCGAGGGGTAGTATTGGCTGAGGGGATGATTTGATACTGGAGCCAAGAGTCAAAAAGAGGCAGAGGAGCAGCTTTCAAGGAAATTGCAGAGGAGTAGAGAGCATCAGTAGCAGTTACGCAGTAGCTGCGCAGCGTAGAGGCTTCAGCCGCTATGCAGGTGCTACACGGGCCCAGGAAGCGGCAGCGCTGCAGCTTCAAAGAGATTTCAGAAGTTACACTGAGGCCTCCTGAGGCAACATAAGGATTGCATCCCCCACTTTAGGGTTATGCAGTTCCTCTTTGAGAAACGCAATGGAACGCAGAGCCTAGCAGGGCTGAAGCTGGGGCTTCATGGGCAGTGCTGGGGTTTCTAGGGCCAAATCTGGGCTGAGTCTTGTAAATCTTGTTTGAGAGTGTGGATCAGTCAGATATTTGATCTTGGAACCACAGGTTAGCTGCAGATTTCTTTTATCCTCTGTTGGGCTTTCCAGATCTGGAACCTAGATTTGTTGTACTCAGATTCTACTTAATAAAATAAACCCTCATATCTGTTGCACCGATTTTCCTGCTTTGGGTTTTTCTGGGGACTTATGTCCAAAAATCAGTGTGTCACTTTTTTTGAATGAGCGTAGTATTCAGTAAATGATCTACATGTGTAGATTGTTAGTTGTGTTTACTTCAATATTTTTTGAATCTAATTTCAGAAGATAACTTGTATGATTTAATCAAGTAGGAGAAGTAAACCATGATACTACAGTAGAATTTTCACATGGTATCAGAGTGATAACAGATCATGCTAAATCTCCAGCAAATCATTTAAAGAATATTTTTTTCTGCAGGGTGGCAGGAGAAGCACTAGAGATCCGGAAAGGGCAACTTGGCAGCAAGAGAACACAAATCCAGGAAGGGACAACGATGTAGCTACAGAAGGCCATCAGGCTTATGTAGAGCCTTCCCAGGCCAGTGTAAGGACTGCGTCACCCAGTCTAGGGTTACGCAGTCCACTTCTGAGCAGCGCTGAGGCTACGTTGGGCCAGTTAGTAAGACGCAGTCCAGTCATTCTTCCTGTTGCAGAAAAGTCCAGCCAAGATCCAGAAGCAGTGCTTCAGATCTTCAGCAGTGCTGGTGTGGTGGAGATTCTGTCGGTGTAGAATTGTTCCTAGCTAAGTCAACAAAGAGCGGGAGGAAGACAGACACTCAGCAGGTCTAATCCAAACAGATCTGACATTCAATCAGGAGAGTGATTAAAGAGTATTATCTGATTGTGTTTGGGTGAAATATTTCCAGGTGGGAAATCAGTTTTTAGAAGAAGTAGTTGCTAGATGGTTTCCAGTCACTAAGAAACCCTGATCCAGAGTTTTTGTGTAGACACAGAAAGAGGGAGAAGAGTATTGTTTTTGTCAGATCTAAGCTAGATGACTTCTCATGGGCTGAGAGATTAGGACAGGTTGGACGATGTGTCAAAATTTGTCATCTGGAGGGCCAGGATCCTACCAGTCCTAGATGAGTACAACATTAAGGACCATGCAATGAGTGTTCTAGTTGTGCATGCAAATCCTGATCCTCTAAAGAAATTTAAGGAGAATAAAGCGCAGACTAAGCGTTTGATCATGGATGGAGTGAAGGATCACATAATACCACATATTGCCGATAAAAACATGGTAAATGATATGTGGGTCACTCTAGAAGCGATGTATCAAGGAAGCTCTGTCTAACGAAAAATTCTTCTAGAGATCCATATGTGGATTTTCTAGGTGAAGAAGGGTGAGTAAATAGATCCTTTCCTTTTCCGACTTCAGACCATCCAAGACCAACTAGTTGGAATGGGTGCAACTCCAGACGAAGGACTCTTAGTAAGGATTTCCCTAAATGCAGTATCCGAGGAATGGGAAACATTTGTCCAGAGTATACTAGGAAGAGCAACGTTACCAACCTGGGCAAACATGTGGGCAATCTTCTGCCAAGAGGAGATCAGGAGGATCACCAAGAAGAAAGATACCAGTGGTGGGACAGTTAGAGTAAAGAAAGAAGAGGAAGATGATGCAACCCTTGCATCAAAGGAAAGAAAACAATAAGGGAATAAGAAGAGGGACCTTTCCAAGGTTCGGTGCTTTAATTGTGGCGAACTTGGACACTTCGCCAATACTTGTCTGAAGAAGAAGGACAAAGGAGCTTCTGATTCCAAGTCTGCAGTAGCAAAGGATGATGGTTTTGATGATGATGCGACCATGAGTGCTCATGTGCCTCGACAGAAGATGTGGGGTGACATGGATTTGTAGAGAATCTACAGACAATGGCGAGATCCTTGAGTCAGCCCTACTCTTGGATCACATACGTGCTACAGGAGCCTTAAGACGATAGCAAGATGAGTCGAGAGATGGTTGCAGAAGGTCACAATGAAGCAGAAGGGAGAGCTAAAGAGGGAGCAGCGTAATGCATAGGCAACAAGAGCATAGATGCAACAACACAGAGGTTAATTAGAATTTAGCAACGCAGAGAGGCTGAGCTCACGTAGTGCAGTGTTGTAGCAGCGTATTGGCTTCAGGAGGACAACGTAAATCAGCAACCAAGGGAGTTTCAATGATGGGAGGTAGCCTGAATTTTTTGTCAACAGTTGGGCAAGAGTCCTTTAGTTGCTTACTTCTCGGCAACTGAGTTGCAGTGCAGTAGTTAGCAGTGGCAGTGCTATGGGCAGCATGATGCATCAATTTGAGAGGGAGTTGTAGTACAGATGTAGCAGTGTCAGTGGCAGTGACATGGGCAGCAGTACAGAGAGCAGAAGTGTAGTGGATGGAGGGTAGCATGCCAAGCACCAATAGCACATAAACGAAAATCAAAATCTTGTAGTATCATAGTGTGGATGTATTGCTAGAGCACACTCCATGCTAAGAGGGAGTGTCAGGATTTTGTGTAGTTGGTGTAGCATCGAGTGTGCTCTAGCCCTGAAATTTTGTAGAGGGGCAAAGACACACTTGAAATCCAAAACCCAGAAAGTGTTTGGTGAAATTTCAGATGGTGTTCTAGTTATTCAAATAATTAATTATTTTAAAGGATTTCCTAAGTCTAAACTTAGGAAAATTGAATAATTAAAGTTAATTAATTAACACATGTGATGAAATGTTTTGAAAGACACGGATCAAGCAGTATTTTACTCTTAGCCATTGATGTATGTTTTAATCTTGGTGTTGATGAGATCATCGAAAAAGTATAAGAGAAAGGCTTGATGAGACACACACACATATGTAGAGCTGAGAGATTGATCTAGAATTCTAGTGAAAGATTTGCTAAGAATTTCCGGAGGAGTTTTCTGCAGCGAGGGGTGGTATTGGCTGAGGGGATGATCTGATCCTGGAGCCAAGATTCAGCAAGAGGTAGAGGAGTAGCTTTCAAGGACAGTGCAAAGGAGCAGAGAGCAGTAGCAGTAACTACGCAGTGCAGAGACTTCAGTCGCTACGCAAGCACTATGCAGGACCAGGAAGGGGTAGCATTGCAGCTTCAAAGAGCTTCAGAAGTTACATAGAGGCCTCCAGAGGCATCGTAAGGACTGCATCACCCACTGTGGGTTTACGCAGTCCCGCTCTGAGCAACGCAGTGGCACACAGAGCCTAGTAGGGCTGATGCTGGGGCTTAAGGGGCAACGCTGGGGTTTCTAGGGCCAAATCTAGGCCGAGTCTTGTAAATCCCGTTTGAGGGTGTGGATCAGTCAGATATTTGGTCATGGAACTGTAGGTTAGCTGGATATTTCTTTTATTCTCTGTTGGGTTTCCAGATCTGGAACCCAGATTTGCTGTACTCAGATTCTACCTAATAAAATAAACCCTCATATTTGTTGCACCGGTTTTCCTGCTTTGGGTTTTTCTGGGGACTTATGTCCAAAAATCAGTGTGTCACTTTGTTTGAATGTGCATCGTATTCAGTAAATGACCTGCATGTGTAGACTGTTAGTTGTGTCTACTTCGGTATTTTCTGAATCTAATTTCTGAAGATAACTTGTATGATTTAATCAAGTAGGAGAAGTAAACCATGATACTACAGTAGAATTTTCACAACACCTAGCGAAAATTTTACTCATGTCCCACTTTTGGAGGAGCTTAGGGAAGCATTTCCCTGGTAGGGGATGCATTTCCCCAAAAGGGGGACGCTTGGGTGCCCCCTTACCCAGAAGGGGAAGACTTGGTTACTATCCCCCCACCATATTTTTTTTCCAAAAACCCACGAAGATAGAAAAAGGATAGGGAATAGAGCTTTCAAGAGTTTGTAACTTTGGTAATTAATGCTAATGTTAAATTCTTAAAGAGAATGCCACTTTTGCTTAAATTTTTAACTTTACTATTAAAGTACTTGTTGGAAATTAATATAGAAATGAATCTTGGAGGGCCCTACAAGGTACTACACATCAATAAAATACAATGTTCCATTGGGATGCATCCTCTAGGATGGGGGGTGCACCCCCCACATTTCCCATGCTTTGAAGATGGGGTGATGCTTGGGGAAACGTTTCCCCACATCCCCTTTTGGAGAAAACTTGGGAAATACATGGGGAAATATTTTCCCAATGTGAGGGATGTGTTTCTCCAAAAGTGGGATGTCTAGGCATCCCCCTCCCCTAGAAAAGGGACACTTGGGTTCCCTTCCCTAAATATTTTGTCCAATAACCCATGAAGATAGATACAAAGGTAGAGGATAAAGCTTTGAGGAGTTTGTGACTTTGGTAATTAATAATAATGCTAAATTCTTAAAGGAGAATGTCACTATCACTTAAATTTTAAACATTACCATTAATTATTAAAATGTAGAGTGGTTCCATTTGTCGCTCAGATTATATAGGCCATGGTGCGACGACTCAGATTGGGGGTTGTCACTCTGATCCCCGACCTCTCTGTTCTACCTGTCTCCCAACAGCAGGCTATGGGGGGTAGTCCCTATGAAATAAGAGGATGAAATACTCGTTGGAAACCAACAAGTCTGGGAGACACGGTTGAATGGCCTAGCCTCTTGGTTAATTTTAGCAAGTTATGGGATTAGTTTGAATTATTAATGAGACCGGTGCCTTATGGAGTCAACTACTTTCTATATATCAATTAAGGACCAAATGACCAGATGAAAAACCACTGCGTAAGAACTCAACTATCCTATATGCTATGCAAATCCTATGACTTAGGTGAGATGCAAGATCTTGGTTTATTTTAATTAATTCCTGGCTAAGTGTATTCCTTGATCTTTATCTATATTGAGCCTAGTATTGAAAGTAAGTGGTAGAGAAAAGTCAAGTTGAAACAAGAAATGACTTGGTTAACGATCCCTCTCCTTGAAATCTAACATACCCAGTGCCTCTAGTGCTACAGAGACTGTGGCTTTGATGACTACAAGGTCGATGTTTTAAATACTAGAGAGCCTAGACTTCTCAAGCAAATATGGAAGGGTTTTCCTATCTTTCTATCAACCAAGCTTATGCTTGGAGGTAAATAATTAATGCAAGGATAGCTCTAGGATGAGAATGCAAGATTCTTAGGTGGTTCTTAAGTTAAGATTGCTTAATGAATTTAAGTACTTAGTTATGATTAGCCTTATGACGAGGGTACTCAACAATGAATTAAGAGACAATATTATACACAAGATAATATGCCAATTTAACAAGTGCTCAAAAGATACAAGAAATAACCAAGATACAATTTTCCCAACAAGATATAAGATATGTCCATGATACAATTGCTTAATAATCACAAGATATATTCTCGTAAAAGGAAAGATCACCAATATGCCAAATATCCACAATAAACCATAAAATGACATTAATGGTAAGAAAGAGAACTAGAGCACTTATCCACTTAAAAGAAATTAGCCAATGAGACCATACAAGATTCCAATGATGATTAGAAAATCAATGCTCTTATACAATTAGAAGCATTTTAAGATATACCAACAAGATAATTCCAATATCGCAATTATATTCCTCAATACCAATTGTTCAAGATATATTAGATCTTTGATGCCAATGGAGTTTAAACACTTAAGAGATTTGATGCTCTTTTGAACACAATTAGAACAAGTTACTTCGAATGCTAATTAGAGTGATAGAAACAAGTAGATCTCCCAAAAAGACAAGTGATGTGTTAAAATTGGCAACTAGAGCCAAATTCCACTTTGGAAAGCTCTTTTGATGGAGATGATTATTGCATTAAATTCCTCTTTTCGAGAGGACCAAAATCGACCTAAATATCATCAAATTTGGACAAGCATAGATGTGTTTTTGAATTTATGCCCACACATGTAAAATCGTTTAGGTCGGTCACATCATCATGTAGGCTCATGAAGCCCGTTATCTCTAAATTGGTACTGATGGGCTGCTCCACTAGACAACTTACTCTTTCAAAACAGCTTTTGATTGAGGATTAGCCTCTTCAGCCTGAGAGGGCTCTCTCAAATTAACTTGTGATTTGTTCAATTAGGATTTGATCAGATGGCTAACTCAGTGATATTGACTTGAATATGTTTGATTGCAGGTGAGAAATGTGTAGGGTTCACTACCACTGGGCTTATGGAGTTTTAGTTCGGGACCCTTCAGTCCAGATACAGAAATCCATGAGTGGCAAAGTAACCAAAGCAGATATTGGAAATTTATTTGAGGATTTTAAAATCGACCTCCTTAGCATTCTCTCTTCCCAGATCACTACGGTACAAGTCAAGAATTCACAAGCAAAATCTAAAGAAACCTTAGAAATATTTTGTCCCCGATGCAAAAAGAAACATTTGGAAAGAGAATGTGGACTGAATAGTGTCAGCCTGTGCAACATATGTGAGTTGGTGCATTCTATGAATCAGTGTCTTGAATTTCCTAGACTGGAGGTGGTACTTCAAGAATCAAGCGAGGATCTTCAATCTTCTTATTTCATCGGATCAAAGATACCATGGCAGGTGCAACCTACAAGTATGCCATGAGATGTTTCCTCTTTTTGTCCTTGGAATAATGTTTATAATAGTCAGAAATATCCATGGCAGTATCCTACTCCTTCCTCAACACAATTTCCTTCACCATGGAACTAGTGGCCATCTTCTCCACCAATGCAATATCCTCCATCACAACCCAATCCTTGGGGTTAGAACTAGAGAAGTAATGGCCAAGGTCCAGTACCCCATCCAATACCAATACGGCAGCAGCAGTTACAACTGCCTTCTATTCAAATCCTACACCTTTTTTCTGACCCCAATTACCTATGCAACCTAACCCCAATCCAAATAATAAGGCAACCCAGAGCATGGATGCTCCGGTTACCCTCCAGACTTATCTTATTACTCCTATTAGACTTAATATCAGGGAAATTCATCATATCTGAGCATACTCCCATTATTACCGAAGAATGTGAGTTGCCTAGAAAGGACATGGGCGATTCTGAGGTAGCTGTTACACATGTAACAACTGATTCAACACCCGTTGTTACATCTGTAGCAACCAAATCGGGAGGATCTATTGTTTCTGCAACATCTAATCCAAGCAAGGCTGGCGCATCTATGATAGCTGACTCAGCTATTAGAATTCAGAATCCTCCATACCCTCAACGATTAATTGAAACTGGGTTGGTCTCACAACCTGAATCCGAATTCCTCAAGTAACTACAAAATTTGTATGTGCAAATTCCGTTGTTACAAGCTCTTAAGGAAGCACGTATCTATGCTAAAACAATGAGGGATATATGCGTCAAAATACTTGGAAGGAAACCTAAAGACCCTGCTACTATCCATGTCATGGGGAAATTGTCCGATCTCATGATTGATCAGCCTTTGTTGACTAAATATAATGACCCAGGGAACCCTACAGTGATTTTCCATATTGACAATTAGCCTATAACCAATACTTTGATTGATCTAGGGGTAGCCATTAATGTCATGACTAAAGACCTCTTCATCTCTCTAGGACTTCATGGACTTAGACCTATACCCACAGTGCTTGAATTAGCAGATAGGTCCCATTTCAAGGCCAAGGGAATGATAGAATATGTGGTTATCACTGCGCCTTCCTAGAATTATCCGGTTGATTTTCTCATTTTACAAACCAAATCCAACCTGGGGGGTCATCCTTTAACCTTGGGAAGACCATGGCTGGCCACTGCAAACACATATATCAGATGTACGTCCGGAACTATGGTGATCTCAGATGGATAGGCCACTCAGAACCTAAATCTTTATCCCCCAACAAAACCTCATATGGATTGGAGTAGTCCCTGGTGGAACGAATTTTCACTTGAATCTGATCTTTCGCTACCTCTTCTCATGCTTGGAAAAGCACAATACTTTAAGGATGAAACAGAGGATGATATCATTAATGGTTTTATTAGTAATTCACTCTCTGTTGCCTCCATTAGAGATTTGGGAGAAGAATATGAGTTAGATGATGCAATTATTGAACATTTGAAAACAACTTCACATACTATCAATAGTCTCGTTGAAATTGAACCCGGGAAATGTTTAAACATCAATCCTAACATGACTGCTGAACAAAACAGATTGTTGATACAATTGTTACAAAAATAAAAAAAAGGCATTTGCATGGAACTATATGGATATTAAAGGAATCCATCATGGCCTATGCACTCACTGCATTTACCTTAAAGAGGACTGAAAACCAGTTAGACAAGCACAGTGCCAAATGAACCCCTCACTTAAGGAGATAGTGAAAGAAGAATTGCAGAAACTCCTTAATGCTAATTTCATCTACCCCATTTCTCAAAACGAGTGGGTGTCTCTTCCTGTCATAATTCCGAAAAAGAATGACAAATGGAGAGTCTGTGTTGACTATAGAGAGCTTAACAAGGCCACTCAAATGGACCATTTTCCTTTACCATTCATTGATCAAGTCTTGGATACTCTTTCTGGAAAAAAATTATTTTCATTTCTAGATGGCTTTAGTGGCTATAATCAAATACATATTGCCCCGAAAGACTAAGGCAAGACAACCTTCACTTTCCCATGGGGTAATTTTTCATACAGAGTCCTTCCCTTTAGCCTCTGTAATGCACCAACAACCTTTCAAAGGGAAATATTGGGTATTTTTTTTTGATCTTTTGAATGACTGCCTTGAAATCTTTATGGATGATTTTACACCCTACGGGGATGCCTTTGAGACAACATTAGCTAACTTGGAAAAAGTGTTGGAACATTATGAACAAACTAATGTTGCTATGAGCATGGAGAAATGCCACATGATGATGACCGAGGGAATTGTGCTAGAACATTTCATTTCAGCAGATGGAATCAAGGAAGATCCTACAAAAATTGAGGTAATCTCGAAAATTCTGACCCCTAAGACTCCAAAAGAGGTATGTAGTTTTTGGGGACATGCAGGATACTATAGGATATTTATAGATAAATTTTCAAATATTGCATATCCTCTATTTTCATTACTCATGAAAGATGCAGAATTTGTGTGGACAGGGAAGTGTGAGCAAGCCTTTTTGAAGTTGAAAAAATGTGTAACAGCAACACCTGTTTTACGAGGACCAAACTGGGAATTGCCATTTCATATTGCTATGGACGCATCTGACATAGTTGTGGGTGTTGTTCTGGGGTAGTTGGAGGAGAAGAAACCTTATGCCATTTATTACATCAGTAAGAACTTAACTCCAACAGAACTCAACTACACTGTTACTGAGAAGGAATTCCTAGTAGTAGTGCATGCTATCAACAAATTCCGACACTACATCACCCGGTACCAAGTATTTGTACACACTGACCATGTTGCAATTCGATTTTTGATGAACAAACATGTTACTAATGGTAGAGTTACAAGATGGTTATTGTTGTTATAAGAATTTGGTATTCTTATCTTAGATAAACCTGGAAAAGATAATGTAGTTGCTGATTTTCTTTCTAGATTAACTATAAGTGATGATTGCACTGCCATTGAGGATTCTTTTCCATATGAATATCTTTTTTCCATCTCTACTCACTCACCAAGTATGCAGATATAACCAATTAACTTGCTGCAGGAAAATTCCCACACCAATTGTCTTCCAAGGAAAGGAGGAAGATTATACAACAGAGTGCTACCTACTCCTGGATAGAAGGCAATCTCTATTACATTGGGCCAAATTTTCAGATTAGGTGATGTGTTAGAGAAGATGAGATATTTGAGATATTGAAGGCTTTTCATGAGGAACCTTGTGGAGAACACTTTGCTCACAATAGGATAGGACATAAAGTACTCTCAACAGGGCACTACTGGCCAATTATATTCCAAGATGCCAAGAAGTTTGTGAAAGGATGTGATAACTGCCAAATGATGGGCCAACCTCTGAAATCAGATGAGATGTCGTCAAAGCCTCATATAGTGATAGAACCATTTGAGAAATGGGCCCTAGACTTTGTGGGGCCTTAATCCTTCACCACAACAGAAATCATACATATTGGTCTGCACCGATTATGTCACAAAATGGGTTGAAGCAAATGCACTAACTAGAGCGACAGAGTAGGTTGTTTCAGACTTCCTGTTTGAAGATATTTTTGTTCTCTTCGAGATACCCATAGAGATAGTGACAGATGGGGGGCCTCAATTCACATCTCATTTGATCAAGAAGTTGGTTGAAAAGTATGTAACTCACCACAGAATCACTTCACCATATCACCCACAAGCAAATGGTCAAGTGGAAAGCACCAATAAAGTCATTGAGGGAATCTTAACAAAGACAGTAGGCAACCACCGAAGAAACTGGGCCGAGAAACTTCCAGAGGTACTGTGGACTTATAGGACAACATGGAGGAATACTACATGCTTCTCACCATATGAATTGGTGTATGGTAAGAATCCTCTATTCCCCATATATTTTGAAATAAATACATTAAGAACAACATTGCAGGTCGATCTGGATTTGAGTATGACACAGACACAAAGACTAAACTAGCTGAATGAGTTGGAAGAGAAATGGTTGGCTGTTATTCAACAAACAAATATCATTCAGCAGCAAAGAGCTAGATGGCATGATGGGTTTATTAAGAAGAAAAAGATCCAGAAAAGAGCTTGGGCTCTTTTGTATGATTCAAGGTTCAAATATTTCAAAGGAAATCTCTGCACCAGATGGCTAGGTCCTTACGAAGTGGACACGGTATTTGACAATGGGACTATACAATTGGTCACCATTGACAGTGCTAAGACACCATTACTGGTTAATGGGCACCGTCTAAGGTTATATCATCAAACCGCTTCGAAGGAATCATTTGTCAACATTGTCTCGGACTCTGATCTTCATGTTACTACAGTAGGGGAACATTCTCCTGTGCAGCCTGAAAATTGAAATTCCAATAAGTGCAACAGTTGAAAACCACCCTTGTGGCAGCTGTTACACCTGTTTAAAAATAAAAAATAACAAATAAAAAGAAAATAAAACAAAAATAATAAATCTAACTGTAGGGACCACCCCTATAATTTACTAGATGAGCGTTAGGCTTTACATATATATATTTTTTAACACAGTAACAAGGAGGTGAAACCATAATCATACAAGTTTGAAACTCAGTAAAATTAAATCACATATATCAAGTCCATAAATGTAACTTCATAACACATACATATATTTAACTTGATTATAGGCACAATGAAATCATCATAATTAAAAACAATATAACTAACACATGTACCGTTCACCCTTAGACGAGAACCAAACTTGACTTGCTGTTGCTTGCGCTCCTTTGTTGTCGTCTACCTCCAAGCTTGAATGTTGTCTTGCTTAATCCAAATGTAATGACCCACCAGTGGACCTCCCATCCTACTCCTTGGGTACTCTCCTTCTCCGTGGACCCCCGAGCTGCAATGGGGTTGTACAACGAAGGAATGTACTAGCTGATAGAGGTGAGCCCCTCTTGGATCAAGAGTCCCCTCTCTATAACACTCTATCCCACCAAACTCAACTATAGCTCTTAACCACTCAAAATGACATAATGTCCTCCATCCAAAAATAGGGTAAACAAAAAAAGGTCATTTTCCCTTCCATTTCCCTTTCTTTTATAGAAGGCTTCATAGGTGACACTTGGAATTTCATGCATAAATAATTATTTTTTTATTACCCAAAATTTGATTATTCACCCACCCATGTGTCACCCTCTCATCAAGACTCAAAAAATAATTTACTTAATTATTCATTTAAAAATCGTATTTTTCTCAACCCAACAAGGCTTCTTATTTCTTCTCCTAGTTGTCTCTTGATTCCCCTTTTTTACTCCTTAATTTGTGTTTATTACTGAAGTTAATTGATAATTCTCAGATTTGGTCTCCTAACTACCTCAATTTTCCTTTTTGATGAATATTCTTATGTTGGCTTTTGCCACATGGAAGTTCTCTAAATTTATCAAGTTTTAATTTAGTATTCTTATTTTAATTCACCACTCTCTTCTCTTAATGAAGTTTTTAATAATTATTTATACTTAACTCTATGTCCCTCTTTCCCCCTTTTTCCTAATTAAGTCTTATGTACTTAATATTTTTTTTAACATGGAAAGGGTAGAGTTATCATGGTAAAATATTTTATCTCTTCATATTCCTCCCTTACCCTAAGTTTTATTCTTGATTTAATTCCTTTGGTTCTAACATCATATGTCACTTGATATGAATTAGTTGGATTTTCATATACTGATTATATTTATTAGTTTCTTTAATGATGTCGAGGGTGTCAAGTTGGTCATGCCCTTCAAGAACATCCATTTGAAGTTCCAAGGGTGCCATGCCTAAGAATTTATTTTTGATACCAAGGGTGCCAAGTCAGTCGTGCCCTTCAAGAATTTCTCTTGAAATTTCAAGGGTGCCACACCACTTGCCCTTCAAGTATCTAGTGGTTACGAGGGGAAATTATATGTGCAATGCCAGAGACCCCTATCATCTCGTATGTTGCCTTCTATAGTGAGACTAATGGTGTTGGGGATCAAGGTATCCGCCTTGATGCGCGCCCCCCAGAAAATCCTCGTGAGCGAACCAAATTTGGGACCTGCCCTCACGACATCGTGATCTTCAAGGCAAAGGTACTTCGGCCTTTCCAGCCTAAGTCACGGTGGGAGTGCTAGCGGGTGAGATCAGGAACACTGTTTCACCCCTCCCATGTTGTTCCATCCAATTGTACAACCCCATCACCCATATGGGAGTCATTCGGCCAAGAAAATAACATGTTCCTACAACCACTGACATATATATATATATATATATATATATATATATATATATATCAAGTTCCAAATTGAACTTATAATTTCAAAGACAAAATATTAATTCTTATCAAACCAGATGTTGTCAGCTCATCATATGTGAGTGCCTCTGGTGGTTTCCTGTCATACTCAATAATCATCGCATGTTGTTCCATATTAATAGTGTAGTCCTTATTATGTTAGTGTAGCCCCCCTTATTGTTATTGTTGTACCCCTGTAACCCCCATATTGTTATTATTTTTCCCTTACATTATTATTGTTAGGTCGGCTAGGATTACATTGTGGCCCCACTAGGATTATATTGTGGCCCCATGGACTCCTATATATAGAAGGAGGTTTTGTTCATTTGCATCATCCAAGAATTGTTCATTCATGTAATGTATTGGAGGTTGCCCCCTCGAAGTGGCTTATTTCTAAGGCGTTGATATCTCTTTTCTTCTCTTTTTGGAGCTGGTTACACAACATTTGGTATCAGAGCTTTTGATTCTAGGGTTTCGCTGCTCCAAACAGGTCATCGTGGCATTTTCGCTATAACTTTTTTTCTACGAAGTTTCAGAAGCTGAAACTTCAGAAAAAGTGTCGAAATCCCGAGAGGAATATTTTCTAAAATTTCAGAGAGTTTGCTCCGCAATATTTTCAAGAGATATGATCCGTGGAAGTTAGATGCTGGTGCTCCCATTGTGGCATCGTAAATTTTCGCGTTTATAAATTTTTTCTACGGTTTCAGAACTGAAACGAGAAAGTGGTTGAAATCCTGAAGAAATTTTTCAAAAAATTTCAGAGCTTGGTTCGCAATATTTTTGGAGATATGATCTGTGGAAGGTAGTGCTTTTTCAAGCTCCTGAATTTCATCTCAAAGAGGTGATCGTGGGAAAAGTTCAATAACTCTCTCTCTGGGCATCGGATTGGAGTGCCGTAAAAAGTGGTTGCAAGTACATGGACTATAGTTTTTTGGCTATCAATTTTAGAGATGAAAGACAAAACAGTGACACATGGTAAGTCATACAAGTTCGCTCTACTGAACCAGTCCATAATTAGGTCATTGTGGGAGATTGGACACAACTTTGTCTTTGAGAATCCAAATAAGTTCAGACCTGTGGCATTCAAAATATAATTCAGAGGGATACGTTGGTACAAAAAATAAACTATTAAAGTGCTGCAATCACAAATATAATCCAATTTCAATATCTAGCTCCTCAAAAGCAAGTAAAAGGTGTGTATTGTTTTTCCCGAATTGCATAAATCTTGTTTGAAAAATCAGTTTGAAGTGATTCCAAGGGCCTATTGAGAATATATTTCAGTATTTCGTTCTGAAATGCCTCCTAAAAAGAATTCAACAGAAATCTATACTATGATGCATGAAGTGGAAGAATTGCAGTATGAGATATCAAAATTACGGTACCAAGTGCAACAAATTTTGATCTTACGAAGAGCAACCGAAGCTGACATAGATGGTTTAAAAGAAGAAATGGAGGCTAATTTTGATGGTTTGAAGGATAAAATAATAGCTAATATGGATGATAAACTAGTGGAAGATGACATCGAGCATCAACAACAAGTTCTCCAACTCTCAAAGGATAACCTAACTTTGGTGGAGAATCTAACGAAACAACAGGAATATCAACATCACATCGAAATAAGTTCTGAAGCAGTCACAAAAACAAGAACTCGACAAGTACGATCAATTTCAGAGTATCTCAGCAAGTGGAAGAACTTTCCTGTAGAAGATTCCACATGGGAGGATGAGAATTTTATACAGAAGCATCAAGAAATAATCAAGTGTTGAGGACAACACTTGTTTGAAGGAGAGGGGCATGTTAAGTCTCTATATTAATAGTGTAGTCCCTTATTATTTTAGTGTAGCCCCACTTATTATTATTGTTGTACCCCTATAACCCCCATATTGTTATTATTGTGCCCTTACATTATTATTGCTAGGTTGGCTAGGATTACATTGTGGCCCCACTAGGATTATATTGTGACCCCATGGACTCCTATATATAGAAGGAGGTTTTTTTCATTTGTATCATCCAAGAATTGTTCATTTATGTAATGTATTGGAGGTTTCCCCCTCGAAGTGGCTCATTTCTAAGGCGTTGATATCTCTTTTCTTCTATTTTTGGAGCTGGTTACACAACACAGTAACAAAGTTTCTCATTGTTAGTCATTATCATAATAGCAACATCAACATGACCGTCATTCACATCGTTGTTCATTTTGAATCATAAATAATGTACGTAGCTACCATAGGGGACACATCCATCATGGTTATCATAATCATAACATCAATGGGAAATTAACATATCCATCAAAGCCATCATCATCGTAACATCAATAGAAAACATACCTATCCATCATCATCGTAACATCAATAGAAAACATACCTATCCATCAAGTCTACCATCATCATGATATCAATAGAGAACATACATATCCATCAATGATGTCATCATCACAGTATCAATAAAGAACATACATAACCATCAAATCCACTAATAATAGAGTCATGTGTCTGGATCCTCAACCTAAGGTCCTCAAAGAATAAAGTATGAAGGATCAGTGTCCATCAACCAAAGTGGGGCACTACACTAACTATGAAAACCCCTTTCCTTGGCGCAGTCAGATAGTTGGTAACTGCTGAAAACCACTCTTGTGATATTTTTCTCCCCGAAACATCATCTTCCCTTCCTGGTCCACTTTATAGGATGATGGTATTCATTTTATTTTATTTTATGTACCAATTTCTCCTAATTATTATGATTTTTGAAGAATAATCTAAGGGATGTATTGTTTGTTACACATGTAACATCTGACAGCCATGAACACTGTTTCTTATGTTTCATCCCATAATAACAATAATCGTGCTAGCCAAACGCAACAACACGAGCGCTGCAAGAAAAATGCCGCCAATTCGAAATCTTGCCCCATGTCACCTCAGGTATGTCATTCAAAAGGTAATGATTATCATTTATGATTTGGTGATTATTGGCAGAAGTAAAGATATTCTCGTGATGGACATGGGCGGCCGTCACCATTAAGGCGAGGGAGGGGATATGTCTTGAAATCATTGCAAAAATCCATAGTCATAAACCTCTATCAAATCCGCATGCACCCAATTAATAACACAAATGCCAATGATGACTAAATCCTGTTGGAAAAGAGCGTGTGTACTAGAACCCATTACTTTCCATAACGAGATATTTATGAAGATTAGTGTGAGGTACAGTTCGGTAATCTATAAAATTTGTCACCTCCCATCGACCTCCTCGACTGAAACCTTGTATCCTCATTGTAAACTCTTCAATTGGGATAATAAGAGACGCCGAGAAGCAGTGAGTAGTGCAGTGATATTACAGTGGGGCTGAGCAGCAAGAAGCGAATTCAGAAATAAACAACTAGATGGGTGGAGTAGCAGTAGTCAAGCACGAGCCAGATTCTATGGATGCCTTGCAGAATTGTCCAAAATCCTACCATATATTCAAAGACGTCGGATGGATTGAGTATTTCCAGAAGTTAGAAGGCTCAGATGAGGTGGTGGAAATCGAATTCGCTCAAAATTTGAACAACAATCAGACCCGATTTAGGGGCCTGCAAGTTGAGGTGACTAAACAGGTAATTTCCTGGGTAACTACATTTCCAGTAGAGGGACAGAGGTGGTTTAATATAAAAATCAATGACCCCTCCTTGAAAGAATACTTCCCGGAATGAGAATAAAAACTGGAGAAGAAAGGGAGAGGAATTGACAGGTTGTCGCTTCCTCAACCTTGGGCAGATGTTACCCTGGGTTTAATTAAATATATCACTTGTGAGGGAAGATCCAAGATAGTGTTTAACTATCACTTTCCTCTACTTAATCACCTTCGACACCAGCAAAATATTAATCTTCCATTCTACTTGTTAGGGAACATCAAGCATATGGCAGCAACAGTAAAGATAGCAACACACCCGAAATCATGTGTGACCAATCATGGACTCATCAAATTAATCGTGTTGGATTCCCTAGGCCAGAAAGGAAAAACTTGGGAAGAATTCAAGCGAAAGAGTTCGAGGACAGGATGGGGGAAACAGACCACGACTTCAGGAGGAAGTCAGGCAAAAGTGGAAACTCAAACTCAGCCTGCCAAAGTCAGAATTGGGAAAGAACCTACTGATGAAACAACTGGGGATAGATGGCCAAAAAAGAGGGTGAAAGCCAACATATCTGCAGAACCTTTGCCTATGGCCAGAAAGCAGACAGAAGCAGAAGTATTAGAAGAAGAAAGGAAACCCTCCTCATCAGGTAAGGACGAAACTCATGTCCTATTTTTAGAACTTGAAAATCTAAGAAAGGAAAATGGATAATTGAAACAAAAATTATCTAAGGGGAAGGAAATCCTAGTGTTTGTATGCACGACATGTTTTCAAGAAATAACAACAACAGGATATAATATCTGTGGAGAAAACATCAGCCCAATGCAAAAAGAAACATAACCTGCTAAGGATACTTCTGTTACACAAGAACTAGCAATTAAAGCAGAGCCACATGTAATAATTTACCTAGAAGCCGACACAAAAGAACCTGTGGAGGCCACTCGTATTATAGAAGAAACAACAATCGACACAGAGGCTACTCTAGGTGGTAACGAAGGGGCTAACACACAAGAACCCATCGAGGAAGCTGTTGTTACATAAGAACCAACAACAGAGCTGAACAACCCCATTTAGAAGAGGTTGTTAAACCCATTATTGATGTGGATATTGAATGCGGAAGAACGTTAAGTCTCGTATCGTGATGGAGTTCTGAGAAAATCTTGTTAATTTATAAATTACAAAGTGGAAACAGGAAGAAATCTCCCTTCAGGAGGGGACGATTTCGCTGAAAGAACATTGGAGAGAGATAGACACCTGACATGAAATATGGATGAAAGAAGAGTTAAAGAAAGGATGGGAGAATTATAAGAAGAAGGAAGCTCTGAAGAAACAGGAGGAACAACTGCCACTGTTACAGCAGTAGGTTCAGGATCTTACCATAGACAAGCAAAAACTTCATGATCTCACCCTCAATTTTCTAGGGTGCAGACGACCTTCCCCATCCTATCCTATTTTTCTATGGGAACGTTACTTCCTGTTCAAGATGAAAGCCATTATGGAGGATAGACCCTATTTATGTTCTTCCACTCGCACATTTTTAGATGTTTTCTATGCCTCCGATTTTGATGAGCAAAGCCTGTTGTGCGAGTTATTCTTACACAATATCATTTGTGAGAATGTGAGTATGCAGATGGTTGTGACAGTATTCTCCTATATGGGTGATCTTCAGTTGCGAGCTTTTGTGTCCTTCATGAAGAATCAGATTGAGTGGCATTTGGCCATTAAATCTATGGATGCTAATGAGGAGAATATGGCATTATGGGTCCAGGAAGAACTGGGATAGGCTGTTGAGTTAAGGCGAGAATTCAGGAGCATTTTGAGTACTCCTGGGATAAAGGAACCGGCTGCCACTTATAGAAGAAGGATTGTGAACTTCTGTCTCAATCAGTTCTCAATGATGAAGAGCCGAACCTTGACTAGGTGCTTGAAATGCAAGGAAGCCAACAGTTCTGAGCTACTGAAGGGGGACCCAATCTCATTCCAGAATTTTGTATTGGTTGTTACACATGTACCAGTGTATGCATAGATCGTACAATCCCTTTGCGCTTTATGGCTCGGATTGAGATTCAAGTTTCCTTTGATCTAGATGCCAATTGAGGATTATCAAAGTAATTATGAATTGAGTAAGTATGAGTCAAAGTCTTGGGTACGGTAGTTAATGGCCAATCAGGGGTACAGGTCTGCAGACGAAGATACAGTTGGCGCTTATGATCTCATCGACCGGAACTGGAGATATTCCCATGAGAGATGAGTTTGCATGAGGACATGCAAGTGTTTCAGTTGGGGGGAGATGTTGGGTGCCAACTTTGCATACTTTTCCTACATTTTTTTTCCCTATTTTTCCTCATTACTATAACCAATTAGACTATCGTTGCCTCCTTTTCCTACCTTTCTATCCTAACTTGTGTTCTTTCACCTTATTTTCATTACTCTGTCATTTCATCAATTATTATGATATATCATGCCTTTTTTATGACTAATTGAGGATGAATGTTTGGAGAAGATCTATGGTCTTTGTGTTGTCTTTCCAGATGTCATTTGTAGCACCAAAGATCCCGAGCACGAGGCATACAGGAGTAGTTAAGGGTGTGATGTTACAACGAGCTTTTTACACCATGATGCTGTTACACTTTGTTATTATAGACCCATAGAAAAGCTCCTATTACACTCTGTTGTTACAGACCCATTGGTGAACTGTTGATACAGTTGTAACGCTGACTGGATCTCGTCAACTCCTTTAGCTGTTACGCTACAAATGTGGTTTTATTGTTATAATTGTAGAAGTTAGATCGAAGACTTTTGTGATCCATAATGTAGATAGAAAATCTTTCGGATTAATCACATCATTGGGATTTGGTCGACGTTTCGAACCATCTCATGTGGTTCAAAGTTGTTTAGCATTGTATTTTTGGATAACAGCCTATGGGCGGTTTTGATTGTAATCTATAATTTTCTAGTCAGAATTTTAATAAGAAGTGGGTATAACCATATGTATTCTATTTCGATCAGCATGAGAATCATAAGATTCTCATGACTGATCTATCCCTTGATTTTCTGAGATGTAACCACTATATAGTTCTCGGCCCTAGAGGTTGAAAGCTTAGCGGAGAACAACATTATTTTGGCTCTGTAATTTGGCTCATATTAATACAGATTATCTTGTTATTGTCGTTACATGCATTACTCAATTTAGTTTCTGTTAAGTTCTTTCTCTACCTGCACCCTGTTAGGGAGGAAGGGCCCTCCTTCTTAGCAAGGATTGCAGTGATTAAGGTAGTTGTGTAAATGTGTTTTTATTTCGATTTATGTATCAGTAGGGGTGTTGTTGCTGTTGTTTCAGCTGTGAATATATCCACTTCAATTTCAATACTTTGTATGCTGTTACACATATGATATTAGAGACACCAGCTGGATAATTTTTGTGTGGCACGCTAGAGCAGATTAATTGAAGTGTGATCACAGTGTTGTAGATCATTTTATTTTTGCATGAGTGATTTACTTCTAGCATTTAATTCAGAAATGATTTCTTTTAATTGGAATTGCTTTTGGTTGAGTGTAACAGCATAGAAAATGCAACTGTCATTGAAATAAAAGACGTCCCTGGATTGATAATTTATGTGAATTGTTTAGTCATTCAATAGTAATTAATACAGCTCAACAGTAGGCATTCAAATATTAAGGCAGGCGACAATTCACCGTATCCCACCATAATGGTTTTCTTCCTCTTGCCACCATTATTTCCCTATTCCTCCCACCATTGGCTCCTATGAAGAGTATGGAGGACTATGGAACAATAAAATAGAAGACATGGAGGATTGTGGAACAATATAATAGAAGACAAGTAACACATAAGCTATTTTTTTTCTTATAAAGGAGTCAAACTCAATAAGGATGAATGGAGATTGAATAAAGAAGAAAACATCCAAAATTCTTCTCCCAAGATGTTGTAACAACTATAAGTATGAGGCATGAATGGGGTAAATTTATAGAAAGTGAAGCAAGAAAAGATGAAACTGTATACCAAGTCCAATCAATGGTATAGCAACAACAATTAGAAAAAAATGGATTGTGATTATCATTATTACATTATAAGTATTAACAAAAGGATTCATTGACACAGAGAAATGTATCATGTATGGTTCAATTGACTAGTCCCTAAGGTGTGGTTTAATGGTTATGTGGGGAGGTCTACTCCAGGCACTAGTTGATTAACTTTTTCTTTATTTGCTGTAAAGATAATGATATTTTTCCTCATTTACTCCAAAAACAATGATTTTAAAAAATCAAAGATGAACGGTGTCAGAGAACCAATTCCCATGTGTACCAATGAATCTCTCCTCTTGATTTCAACTTTCTTAAAATTGTATGAATTAAAATGGAGGAGAGAATGGGATTGGTACTATTTTCAACATAATAAATGGGATTGTGTGCTTTATTCTTATTTAATCTCTCATTTAATAGATTTGAATTTCATCATTTATAATATTGAAACTTTTTGGTCGTGTGACTTACACATACAACCGTTGCTCAACGAACTCCAATATCACCACTAATAATAGTGTAAGTCAAAGGTTACTAGCCTGTTTTTCACCACCACCAATTATCTTTTGCCTGACAAATCTCAATTTTCCCACCAAATATGATTAAAATTATAATATTTAGACCTTCATATCTGTGGGTTTCTATGTGCAGGTATTAAAACCCTATGCCCATGTGAATTGAAACTCAAGCATGATCTTTTTTTTTTGGGGGAAACCTTATGCCCATGTGAATTGAAACTCAAGGAGGATCTTTTTTTTGGGAAAAAACTTATCTCTCAACACATATGATTAGGAAAAAGAGTAGGAAAGTGGAAGAAAATTTCTTTCTTTAGAATGAAACTTTTTATATTTAAATATTTTATTTTATATGTTTATTGAGTTTTTTTTAAGGAAAAAATATGGAATTTCGTTATTTTTGAAAATTACATTCTGAATGTGTATGTGTAGTACTCAAGAAAGCCCAGCAACATATGGTTGTACCAAAAAATACTATCTAAGTTTGGACTATTTTTCTGATATATACATATCCAAAATGTATCCAAATAAATACATAGCTAAAACCATAGTAGTTGTCCTAAAACAATAACCAGTAATATGCATGTTGAGCATTTAGCATAGATAGATAGTGAGCGTAAGTAACACAAAAATTTAGCTAAAGAGTGATGAAGGATAACCCTCTATGAAGGTAATGTGGTAGAATCCTTGTTTTTTTTAGTTTTTGTTTCATGATGTGCCATGAGCCCAGATCCTGTGAAGCATCGTCATTAAACAAAACAACATTAGCTCCATTTCTTTCCCTATAGATGTGGAAAACATAATTTCATCTAAATATTGCTTTAAGAGATTTATATCCTCCAAAATGGCATTTAGAGTGTGCATGTGGCATCTAGCAATTCCATTAAACCAATTTATAACAATTTTTGAATTCCCAAATATTTGAATATGTTGAATTTCTTTTCAATAGAAACCGACATAACTAGCTTCAAAATTATAAGCTCAGCAAAATTGTTTATGCCTTGTCCCAAACATTTTTTCAGCTTATAGGAAAGGTTTTGAGATAGATGTAGAACAACCCAACCCCTATAGGCTCCTCTAGCAAGAGAAATAATCCCAGGGAAAGGAAAAATCAATAAATTCCTTAGAGACGATTAGCAAACGAGGTGGAGAGTCAAGATCAATGATCATGGAAAAGATATTCAAAGTCAAAGAAACTACTTTTACTTAGTATAAACATAATTTAAATATGTTTGTTTTTAATAATTTTATATTTAATTTTTGTAATATATCATTTTTATTTTAATTTCTTAGTTGAATAAATATACATATTTAAAATAATTGATTTTTATTTGATTAATATATATTTATAAAATTGAATAAATATACTCTTGATCAGGGTGTATCCAGATGTAAGAGATTGCAGGTTGTCTAGGGATGTGATCTTCTCTCTAGTTCAGGAGCTCCAATTGAGGTGTCCACTTCTTGTTAGTTATTATGATGTTTTTTATCCATCTTTTTGCTTCTCGTTGGCAGTAGGATAACTATATGATGATATTTTTCTTATACTTTTTGTATACCATTTTTCTTTTGGTTGGCAGCAGGATAAATATATTATAATTCATTTCTATGTAAGTTTGTGTGCTCTTTTTATAGTTACATTTAGCCCTAGTTATCAAGTCTATAGCCAATTCAATAGTGCTACTAATAGTTTAATAGTTTATTACTGTGTCTTTGGGAGTAAAAATATTTTCTTCTGCAACTGGTTTGGTTTTCTAGGATTCAGGTTTTCCCAGTTACAGGATTCAGTAGCTTGCCCCAAAAAAACTAAATATTATATAAATTTTCAAATTTTTAAATAATTATGAAAAAAGTTAAAATTACATTGTTTTATATTTAGCATTTAAAAAAAAAATCCAAGATAAAATTTACACATATTTACTAACATAAAAATCAATAACAATAAAATTATCTAAAACTAATGCAACAATAAACATCAAATTGATTTAAATTAATATATTTAAATCAACCTCAAGCACAAGTGGCATAAGTATGCCCAGTCTTGGGTCAACCATTTGGGGATTAAGGAAGAGATCATCATGGGAAGCAAGGATACTGTCAAAAGATAATATTACCTCCAATTTTAGGGACAAGTTGTGGGATTATAAGGAGTTAGAGGGTAAAAAGAAGCTAAGATACTATAAGGAGGCGATCAACCCACACCCTCGATAACCATAATTATCTCTATGTGTTGACCAACACTAAGAATAAAATGAACATCTAGATAAGAACTAATTCTCATGAGATTTGAAGTGAAACCGGGTAGTAGTCTACTCCCAAAACTCCCTAATCCGATAGAATGTGTCAGATTTGCGATACTAAGATGGTGGAAGATGAAAAAAACTTATTTTTAGAATATCAGGATCTTACTCATATCCACTCTCAATTCCCTATCATCAGCCACACCTCCATTCTTCTTAACTTATTAAGCCAACCCAACTATAGCTATCTTGGTGTTGAATTTCAACAAGAAATTGCACTAGTGTGGGATCAAGAGGTCCGAGCAACACCTACACTTGGTGTGGGCTAAATTTGGTGCATGTCTATTTTAATTATCCCTTAATTAAAATGGACAATAAAATGTAATCTTATCTCAAAAATACTTGTAATAGTTAACTGAGTGTGATAAACTCAATTAGCTCATGAATTTCGAGTTGAGGGTAGCTGGTAGGGCATGCAGAGTAATTCTAGTTGTAACAGAGTTCGAAGTGCAGCGGTGAATTATTTAATGCATGTTGTAATCATCTAACTCAGTCCAGGTGAGTTAAACTCAGTTGTAATAGTTGTAAATGTTTGATACACTAGTGGCAGATCAAGTGAATTAAATATTATTTAATTCACAATTAGTGATCTCACATGCAACTGAGGATTTACTATTATTAGCTGCATGCATGTGAGTTCCAATGGAGACCCATTTGAGACTAAGGTGAAAGGGATGCTAACTATTAGTTGTAACATTATTGGGTTGCACCCATGAAACCACACACCCATTGGATTTCCCATGATCCTTTTGCAGTCAAAGTAGGCCACAATTCCTATTATATAGGGATTTCATTCCTCATTGATTGCGTGAGTGAGGCAGGTTGTCAAGAGGCTAGAAATTGACTAAGTATTGGTCAATTTTCTGTGAGGAAAATGTGAGACAGATAACTGAGTGTTGGAGACTCTTGTGAAAATAGAAGACATTATATTTTTTTCATGTATCCATGCTAAATATACAATAGAAGATAGTGGGTTTTTGAGCAACAACCTTTCCCCGAGAAATTATCTGTGTTGTGGCTTAATTGATTCTTCTTTGCTTCATGTGATTGGAGATTGTGTTTTTAATTCCGCAACTGATTTGAAAAAGTGATTCAGTATATAACTTTAGTACATTGTTAGATCAGATTGAATCCAAGATATACATGCTTGTTGTATAATTTCTACATGAGATTAGAGCACAATAAATCAAAATTGTGAAGGAGGAGCTGATTTTTTGACTGGATAGACTTCGAATTTGCAGAAAGACTTTTTTGGTGATATAGTTGATTCAGGATCGAAATGGCTTTCAATGGCTTGAGGTTGGAGTATGAAATCGAGGGAAGCTCTAACTATATTTCTTGGAAAGACAGGATGGAGGCAGTACTTGAAGACAATGGCTTGAAGGAATTCATTGACAACGAAATTTCTAAACCCGTTGTGACAAATGCTGCAAATCTTGATGGCTGGAAAAAGAAAGTGGCAAAGGCAAGGAGGATCCTATTGGAGGGATTACAAGACCACATTGTCTCAAGCCTCCATGGGAAAGCCACACCATATGCAATGTGGAAGGCTTTGACGGATCTATTTTAGAGCAACAACAACCATAGGAAATTGGCGCTCAAAGATAAACTCAGGAAGATCAAGAAGGAAAAGGGTGACACCATTCCAAAATATTTAACAAAGTTTGTCCAATGTTGAGATGAGCTGGGGAGCGTTGGAATAATAGTCGCAGATGATGACTTGGTGAGCCTAGCTCTCCCAGGACTTCCCAAGAGTTATCACAATTATGAAGACTCTGTCAATGAAAGGGAAAAATTTCCAGATTGGGAACCACTATGGTCAGATTTGGTGCAAGAGGAGTCTAGAAGGAATACAAGAGATGGATCCTCATCTAAGCATGAGGATGAATAATATTGTGCTTTGGATTCTAAGGCGAAGAAGGAGAAGGGGAAGAAATTCCTTTCCAAATCTGAGTCCAAAAATGGAAAGAAGCAAGACATGTCCAAGGTGAAGTGTTTTCACAATCACTAGAATGGGCATTATGCCACAAACTGTCCACAAAAGAAGAAGAATAAGAAGGTTGTTGGATGCAGCTGGAGAGGCTTTGGCCTCGCAATTTGAGCTTGACTTCATTGCATGCATGGTGTCAAGTGCAATGGGTTCGGTGTGGTATTTGGATAGTGGTTCTTCCTTTCACATGATGGAAGACAAGGATCTTTTCAATAGCTTGGAGGAGAAGGACCTCCAGATGCATATCGAAATGGGGGATGATGGACGGTATTGTGCTACCAGGATTGGTACTATTACCTTTCAGAGACATTCAAGTAAACCATTTCAATTAAAAGATGAAATGCGTGTACAAGGTCTAAATAAAAATTTAGTCTCAGTCGCAATGTTGGAGGATAGAGGCTATGATGTTTTTTTCAGTGAAGGTAAAGCCTTCATGCAACACAAAACAATAGGACAAGCCAAAAAGATAGGGATTTGAGTTAAGAATCTCTATAAACTAGATGTAGATGGTTGCGCTGCAATGATGGGAAAGGCGGACAAAGTGGTGAGCCATGATGAGGGTGAGCCATGACACAAAATATTGGGTTATCTACACCATGGAGCCTTGAAAGCCATGCAACATATTTCTACAGGAATTCCAATGGGAAAACTTGCTTAGTTAGATACATGCAAGGGTTTCACCATGGGGAAGTATGAAAAGGACTCGTTTCATGAGAAGGAGAACTGAGCTTTGGGGATCCTTGAGAGAGTTCATACAGACGTGTGTGGACTATTATTTGTTGCTTCGACAAAAAAAAATAAGTACTATGTGATATTTGTTGATGACTTTTCTCGTAAGTGCTGGATCTTCTTCATATAGAAGAAAGACTAGACATTCTCAAATTTTCTTGAGTTTAAAGCACTGGTGGAGAAAGAGTGGGGGAAGAAAGTGAAGGCTCTTAGGAGTGATAATGGTGTTGACTACATCTCTAACGAGTTCAAGGACTTTTTCAGCAAAGAAGGAATTCCAAGAGAACTGATAGCACCTCATAACCCATAGTAGAATCGGGTTGCTGAAAGAAATAACAGAACAATTGTGGGTGCAACACAAGCGATGTTGCATGACCAGGACCTACCGTTGCATCTATGGGCAGAGGCATGCAACACAACGGTACATGTGAAAAACTGTTGTCCTCATAGGATACTTGGCATGAGTACACCTGAAGAGGATTTTATTGGTAAGAAACCAGATGTTTCACATTTTAAGATTTTTGGCTCATCCGTTTATATGTGCATGTGACCAAAGACGCCAGGAAGAAGCTGGAACCAACAACTGAGGTTGGGATTTTTTTGGGCTACACTAAAACACCACATAATTATCGAGTGTATTTTCCAAACATCAGAATGAATGTTGTGCGACAAGATATAAAATTTGATGAGGAGAAAGCCATGCGGTTGTCCCTCGAGAGGAAGTTGGACTTGCATGCAGAGGAGGAACTGTTGGTTCCCAAGAATGAACCTCAAGATGTGGATCGGCCACATGTGGAGGATCATGGAGTGGAGGTAAACACTCATGTAGAGCTATCCATCAAAAATGGCAAAAGGTGCACCACGAAAGTTGATAGATTGAGACTTGATGTAGCAGAGAATGTAGGAGACCCTACTTCACTATGCAAATAGAGAGTCTCCTGACAGGTTTATCGGATACATGACTCTTGTGAGAAAATGTATTGTGACTAAACCATCTTCCTTTGAGGAAGCAATGCAACAACCAACTTGAATTGATGCTATGGTAGAGGAGTATGACTCCATTGTCAAGAATAGTGCATGGGAGATAGTCCCAAGATTGGTTGACAAATCAGTGGTTGGATTTAGATGGATCTACAAGGTAAAAAATGTTGTTGATGGGAGTGTGGAGAAGTACAAGGCTAGATTTTTGGCCTGAGTATTCTCACAGATTCAGGGGATTGACTATGAAGAAACCTTTGGACCAGTCGCAAGGTATTCTTCCATTAGATCTATCCTTGCACTCTCAATGCAGATGGGCTAGCGCATTCATCAGATGGATGTGAAAATTATGTCCCTCAATGGAGTTATTGAGGAGGAAGTGTACATAGAGCAACTCGAAGGATTTGAAATATTTGACAGTGAGTCGCATGTGTGCCGACTCAAAAGAGCATTGTATGGGCTTAAGCAAGCACCTCATGCTTGGTACACTCGGATTGACAGCTACTTTACCGAGTTGGGCTTCACCAAAATTGAAGATGATGCAAACTTGTACCAGATTGTGGTTTATGGAAAGCTTTTGATTATTGTACTTTATGTAGATGAGCTAATCTTGACAGGTGATGAGGTCTGATACTTTCTTGCAAAGATGACCCTACAAGACAATTCGAAATGAAGGACATGGGACTCCTTCATTATTTCCTTGGTCTGGAAATATGGCAGCGGGATGGTGAAATTTTTGTTTCTCAAGGAAAGTATGCCAAAGAGATACTAGGTAAGTTTAACATACAGAGTTGTAAACCCATGGAGACTCCTCTTGCAGGAAATTGGAGGAAAGAGGATGCTACTTCTAGAGTAGTATTGGATGCCATTGTCAACAGGCAATTAGTGGGTTCACTAATATATTTGGTGAACACGAGACCAGACATTTTCTACGTAGTTAACGAGTTGAGTCAAACTATGGTTAAGCCTACCAATATCTTTTGGAAGGCGGGGAAGCATGTCTTGAGGTATATCAAAGGAACATCAGAGTATGGTTTATGGTACAGACGGACAGATGGAGTGAAGCTGCATGGCTTCACAGATGCAGATTGGGCAGGCAGTCTATCAGACAGAAAGAGCACACCAGGAAGGATGTATAGCATTGGATTGACAATAGTTTCTTGGTATAGTAGGAAGTAGCGATCCGTGGCACTCAGTTCAGCCGAGGTAGAGTACATGCTAGCAAGTCAAGCTACATGTGATGACATCTGGATGAGAAATATCTTGCTTGGTTTGTTTGGTTCTCAGATGGATCCGACAGTGATAGATTGTGATAACAATAGTTGCATTAAAATCTCGGTTAATATTGTGTTTCATGATAGGTCCGAGCACATTGATATCAAGTACCACCATCTTAGAGATCGTGTGCAAAGGCGCATAATTTTACTTTAGTACATTCCTATGGAGGATCATGATGTAGATATTCTAACGAAGGTTCTCACCTGGAGCAAATTCAAATACCATAGAGACAGGATCCGGGTGAAGGATAATCTCTTTCTTTTTGACAGGGAGTGTTGAAGTTAAACAAGAAGTTGCACTAGTTTGGGACCAAGAGGTCCAAGAAGCACCTACACTAGTGTGGGACCAAGAGGTCCAAGAAACACCTACACTGGGTGTGGGACCAAGAGGTCCAAGCAGCACCTACACTAGGTCTGGACTAAATTTGGTGCATGTCTATTTTAATTATCCCTTAATTAAAATGGACAATAAAATGTAATCTTATCTCAAAAATACTTGTAATAGTTAATTGAGTGTGATAAACTCGGTTAGCTCATGAATTTCTAGTTGTAAAGAGTTCGATGTGTAGTGATGCATTAGTTAATGCATGTTGTAATCAATTAACTCAGTCTAGGTGAGTTAAACTCAATTGTGCTAGTTGTAACTATTTGATACACTAGTGGAAGATCAAGTGAGTTAAATATTATTTAATTCACAATCAGTGATCTCACATGCAACTGAGGATTTACTATTATTAGCTGTATGCATGCCAGTTCCATTGGAGACCCATTTGAGACTAAGGTGAAAGGGATGTTAACTATCAGTTGTAACATTATTGGGCTGCACCCATGCAAACACACACCCATTGGATTTCCCATGATCCTTGCGTAGTCAAAGCAGGCCACAGTTCCTATTCTACAAGGATTGCATTCCTCATTGATTGCGTGAGCAAGGCAAGCTGTCAGGAGGCTGGAAATTGACTCAGTATTGGTCATTTTTCTGTGAGGATGGTGTGAGACAGATAGCTGAGTGTTGGATAATTTTGTGAGAAGAGAAGAAATTGTATTTGTTTCATGTATCCATGCTGAATATACAATAGAAGATAGTGGGGTTTTTGAGGAGCAAGTTTTCCCCGGGAAATGGTCTGTGTTGTGGCTTGATTGATTCTTCTTTGCTTCATGTGATTGGTGATTGTGTTTTTAATTCCACAATTGATTTGTAGAAGTGATTCAATATTTAACTTTATTACTTTGTTAGATCGGATTGAATCCAAGATATACATTCTTGTTGTATAATTTCTACACTTGGAGTGCTTCTTTCCCTTCTCCTTGATCAGAGAAACAAGATTTTGAAGAATTACAATTAGACTCTTTTTATTCTCTTAAGGTTTGATATATAGATTGGTCTTAGTGGAAGTTAATCATCAACATCATTATCAATATAAAAATATATAGAGTAACATTTCAAAAATGCACTCTAATGAAAAAAGCAACGATTGAAAACAAATAATTGAAAAAATCCAACGATTTAAAAGAACATAAAACCATACATATATATATATATATATATATATATATATATATATATATATATATATATATATATATATATGAGAGCCATACCAAAATTATACTCTCATCAATCTGGAATACCATGATGATGAAAATATCATGATGAAAATGATTAAATAACTGACTTACACCAATCGGAAGTTTCATAACTTTTCTCAATAAATAAAAATTTGTGGGGTATTCTTCCATCACGATTCTTGTATATTTCAATCCTGGGTTTCTAGCTCATTTGTGGGCAGCTCATAACGGCACAACGGGTAGTTATTTATGCAATGAAGCCATTAAATGATGCAATGGATATGATGTAGATGGTTATACGGTAGTTTTTTGGCTGATTCACCAACATGCATCATGTTTGTACATATGCTACAAATTTCATTTTCACTAGTAACTTGATCAACGCAGATTATCTGTGTAGACAAGTTCTCTATTACTGACTGAGGTGCAGGAATAGTGTGTTGATTCCCATATTCAAATTCATTAATCAACTCATATTCCATCATTATTTCATTAATCCACTCATATTCTTCTTCATAAAATGAATATAACATTCCCTCTTGAATATCATTGATCCGGATTAATGCAGGAACGCAATAGAATACACATATAACCATAAATACAAAGATGCAGCAGAAATAACACTTCATTTCATTAATATCAAAGAACTAAAATTTTCTTACAGATAGAATGGAAATAAACTAGCTAGGGTGTTGGTAGCTTATCTCTGAGAAGAGATGTGGTAGCTATAGGCCTCTGAACTATGTTACAATGAAGCTGAAGGGCTTATTTATCATTTAGAAACAATGGAGAACCCTAAACATCCAAAACCCTAACCCTAGGAGATGAAGCGCCAAACCTATGGGCCCCGTTTGGGTAAATTAGTGTTTCAACTTCCCGGGGACGTAACTTTAACATACGATCTTTGTTTGATGCGCAGGCCGCCATAGTGGTTTCTGTTGTGATATTCTTCTTGCAGGCCGCCATAATGACCCCATCTTCGAGAATCTATCGACGAACATGAAAACAAAGTCATTTCCATGCTTAGTATAAGGAAGGCCCGACATGTAATCCATGGAGATGGACTCCCAAGGTCGACTAGGGGTAGGTAGCAAAGTATAGAGTAATTTCTTCTTGATGTTCGGTTTGGCAATGGCGCAAGCAGTGCATGATCTAATGTACTTCCCAACATCCTTTTGAAGGTTCAGCAAATAGAAATACTTCTGCAATATTGCCACTATTTTCTCGACCCTAAAATGCCCAGAAACTCGACTGTAGTGTGCTTCCCATATCATCTTGGCATGCTCGCTTGAAGGAACACAAAGGTGTCCCAGGTGACATAACAATGCATCTTAGAGGTGAAAATTTGGAACTTGCGTGCCCCGCAAGAGTGCCTTGTATGTGTGGCTGAATTTTGGATCGCTCTTGTAGAGAAGCGGCCAATAAGAAGTCTCTTGCCCATAATAGTTGAGAACGGTGGTTAGCGCCACGATCGGTGGTCGACTGAGGCAGTCTGCAACATTATTGGTGCTATCCTTCTTGTATTTGATGTTCAGATGAAACTGTTGTAGATATGTGGACCACTTCTGATGGCGATCGTTCTGCAACTTCCCTTTTGTATGTATGAACTACAGGGGTCGGTGGTCTGTGTGGATGATTGTTTCCTTCCCCAAAATGTAATCCTTCCATTGTCGACAATCCTGCACAATGGAATACATTTCTTTGTCATAAGTGGTATACTTGCGAACAGTGTCTGACAATGTCTCACTGTGATATTCCACTGGATGCCCCTGTTGAGTAAGAAATGCCCCAATAGCATAGTTAGAGGCATATGTCTTAATCTCAAATGGTTGTTGCAAGTCTGGTAATGTGAGCACTGGGGCAGAATAGAGGTGATGTTTCAATTCTATGAACGTCTTCTGTTGATATTTCGACTAAAACAACTTTGCTTTCACTCCCCCCTTGGTGACTTGACTCAAGGTCCAAGTGATATGAGAGAATCCCAACACGAACCTGTGATAAAAATTAGCAAGGCCCAAAAAGCTGTGAAGATCTGTTAGAGTGGTTGGGGCTGGCTAATCCTAAATGACTTGGATCTTGGTTGGATCCACAAGCACCCCCATTTCATCAATAATGTATCTTAGATATTGAACCTGGGTCATGCCAAAAGTGCACTTCTCCAAATTGGCACACAACTTGTGTTGCCGCAGTGTTTGGAGGACTTGTCGGGTGTGGTGAAGGTGCCCTTCCCAAGCCTGGCTGAATATTAGAATTTCATCCAAGTACACCAATACAAATGAGTTGGTGAATGGCCAAAATATGTCGTCCATCAATGTCATGAAGGTTGTGGGAGCATTCGTTAACCCAAAAGGCATGACCAACCATTCGAGAAGGCCCTCCTTGGCTTTGAAGGCAGTATTCCACACATCGGAGGGTTTGATTGGTAGCTGGTGATACCTAGACTTTAAGTCGATCTTGCTGAAATATTTCGCCCCTTTGAGTTGGTCCAGAAGGTCATCAATCCGTGGGATCGGGTACTTATTCCAGACAATGATATTGTTCAACACTCGATAGTCAATACAAAGTCTTCAAGTCCCATCCTTCTTCTGTACCAATATGATCGGGCTCCCACAGGGCGATGAACTCGGCCGAATGTGACCTTTCTGCAGCAGCTCTTGAATCTGCCTCTTGATTTCCTCGTTCTCCAGAATAAAGCACCGATAGATCGGTCCATTGGGTAGCGGCACACTTGGGGTTATATAAATGGGGTGTTTGACATGACAGTGCATAGGCACCCTTGTGGGTGAGGTGAAAATGTCCCCATACTCCTCCACAACCTTTTCCATTTGTTGTTGTCGTGCAGAGGAGCCCTGTCTGGAGGTCATGGCCAAGTGTTCTTCTTGCCCTGGGGGCAGATCATCAAGAAAAATAATTTCCTGGTTTTGGAAATGAGATTACTGCATTGTTTTTCAGTAACCAAAGAGATAGCGGCAGGCAGTGGTACCTCTGGTATCTTGTACATCTTATTTCCCGAAGTAACAATAACAACACGAGGTCAAGACTCATACATAGTACGTCGCTTCCACAAGTATGGTTGGCCTAATAATACATCACAAACATCATTAGGAGCAATGTCACATAATACCACATCCATGAATTGCTTGATGTTGTAGGGAAGGTGACACTACTGGCTGACGCGGAGACCTCGCCCTTGGTGAAGCCACCCGATGGTGTATGATTGTGGGTGTGATGTGGTCAACAAGCCCAACCGCTTCACGTTGTTTGCTGAAATGAGGTTTTTTTGGCTCCCATTTTCAACAATGAACTGTAGCGGGAAACCCTTTATCCACATTTGGGAGTGGAAGAGACGCTCCTCCTCCTATGGATCTTCTGGTTCCTCCTTTTAGATATTCGTAGTGGCAACGATGGCCTTGGGCTCCGCATCAATAATCTGTTTCTTTTTCTCATTCTCCTTGTCAGGTTCTGATTTAGAGTTGGAACATGCATCTGATTCAGAAGCCCTCATCTCAGCCACCTGCAACTGCTTGGCCCGACACTCAATTGTGTCATGAGTGGAGCTCTTATGGAACTCACACCACTTTCCCGTGTCCTTCTTTGGCTTCACAGTGTTTTTATTTTCTTGTGGCTTTGACAGATTGTCTTGGGCTGCCATGCCTTGGCTTTGTCCTTTGTTTTGCGATTTGGGGACACCTTTCCCTTGATTTTTATTCTCAGATCCAAAGTCTCGCTTCTTCTGTTTGAATTTCTGCTCAATCTTGGCAGCATACCGGTATGTCGTACCAAGCGAGGAGATGTCGAGGAACTCCATTTTCTCCTAAATGTATCTATGCAGAAAACTACGATTCTTTAGCACCAAATTTTTCTTCGAATCTTTGATACCCAAATTTGTGCGCAGGGTATGGAACATATTCATCAGCTCATGCACATCTTGATCCCTTTGTTGTTGCAACATGGTCCATTGTATGTACTTGTCCTCATAGATCCCCATGGGATAATATTGTTCCTTGATGGCAGCTCTGAAAGAATTCCAAGTGGATACAACTGAGAATAGAGAGGGTTTTGTGTCGTCCTTTTTCTCATAGTAGGTTTCCCACCAATCCTTGACATTGGGGTTAGCTTTGAGGAGTGAAAAAATAATCTTCTCCCGGTCGGAAAAGTCATGAACCGAGAAATATCCTTCTAATAGATTCAACCATCTATCTACGACATCTGCATCTATTTTACCCTCAAATATGGGAATATCAAAGTTTAATTGTACCTTAAAGGGAGTCGTGCCTCCAGAGTGGCTGTTGGATGCAGATGTGTCGCCGGTGGGTAGTTGTTGAAGGATCTGGGCAAAGTTATCCATCATCGTGTTCCTTTGTTTTTCGAGGGCCTCCTTGTGCAATATTTTGATAGGATCTCCTGCTCCCTCACCTTTATTCTCATCCCCCATGGGCAGTCGTCGGGGTTTGTGAGGCTTATCTTGCAAAGATCCAACCAGATCGAGCCCTAACTCCTTATACCTTGAACTCATTGGGGACATGCAAAGAAGGATCGAGAAAAAGCATACCGCTCTGATACCACTGATCCAGATTTATGCAGGAATGAAACATAATACACATATAACCATAAATACAAAGATGCAGACACTTCATTTCATTAATATCAAAGAACTGAAATTTGCTTACAAACAGATTGGAAATAAACTAGCTAAGGCGCTGGTAGCTTATCTCTGAGAATAGATGTGGTGGCTATAGGCCTATGAATTTTGTTACAATGAGGCTCAATGGCCTATTTATTATTTAGAAATATTGGAAAACCATAAACACCCAAAACCCTAAACCTAGGAGATGAAGCCCCAAAACTATGGGCCCCATTTGGGTAAATTGGTGTTTCAACTTCTCGGGGACATAACTTTGGCATATGATCTCCGTTTGACACGCACCATACCTCGTTATAAAGATCTATCCTAGGACTACAACTTTAGATCTTGGAAATATTGGTTTATGGACCCATGTTGCTCCTGATTTTCCCAAAAAACATCATTTAGGGCCTCAAAATGGCTTCGGAAGTTCAGGACCCAAAAAAATACTAAAAATAGTAAGTTGTGCCGAAACTAAAAAATGAAAGAAACAATGGTGGGTCCCCAAGTGGAATAGGTGGGTGGCCACCAATATCCACCTGGATCAATCATCAACTTCATGCAATTCAGATTCATCAATGGAACTCTCCATCGGTGCATCATTGCTAGACACATTTCCAATATTTTCACTATGATCATCTCACGAAGGATCATCTATCACTATAAGCCTATTACATCTGTAAAATTTTCATCTCAACTCCAATGTTTTCCCCTTCACATTGTGGAGAATACATTGCCATTCCATATTATTTCCTAGGATGCTTAGGAGCACACATTGAGATTGAGGGATATCTATTACTCTGACATGAATAAAATGTGTAGGGCCACTCTCATAGACTGCCCATGGTTGTGAAGTGATTGTCAGTTGTTTCACAACATTATCAGTACTTCAGTTAAAAATACCTAAAATGGGTTCATGTCCTTCTTCACTGTTAGTGTTGTTCAAACCTTGTCTCGCTTGAGGTTCATTGAAGGCTATGAACTGTGGGCTCAATTCGATCGTCAACCTGTTCACATAATAATAATTTCGGTAAACTACTCCACAATTTTAAAAACTCATTTGTGAAATATATTCAAGTTTGGAAGACCTTCATCCTGTGGAGACAGATTGGGAATTCCAACTCCAATGAAATATTTACTTCCTCATAATATTTACTCTCCCTGTGATGCAATTCACTAAGAAAAAACACTTCTCTTCAGCGACACTCGACGTAAGAAAAAATGTTTGATCCACATTCAAAGCATTATATTCCATTTATAGACACAATTTGACACAGATTAACTTCAAATTGTTGTTTTGGTTGCTCCATGTTCAACCAAAATAGCTCCAATCCATGTTCTTCCAATGTACGGGAAACAAATCAAGGAATTTAAATTTTATTTTCGATTTTTTTATTCAAATAACTATGATCCTCATCCTCGTTGAAAATTAGAAATAAAAAACCCTAATTATAATTAATAATGTGCAATAGATAACCCTTCATAGTGGGTTTATTATCCAAATATACCATGAAACAACAAGAATTTCATTTCTTTCATTCATTCAAAATTGACTTATGTAAGTCAAGTGAGAGGAGAACTCCCCTGTTAGAAACAATAGGGGGTGTGATCGTTTCCGCCTCTGTGGCATCTGTGAGGGTAGAAGGTGGGCTTGTGGCTTGTAAGTGCTTTTGTTAATTTTGGGCAACTAGGTCCAAAATCCATGTTGCATTGCTCAAATGAGTTGGATTCCTCTTTCGGAGAGGTGAAAGATTGATCTAAATAACATCTTGTTTGGATGAGCAGAACTTATATTTTGAATTTATTTTCCACACATGTGAAAATTTTCAAGGTCGACCAGAAGTGTAATGCAGACTAACAATCCCAATAGATGTGTCACACACCGTCATTGATGGATATAAATAGGAGAGAGATGATGCTCATTTCATCATCATCTCATCACACACATTATTCCTCTTCTGATTGGTTCGTACAACCTTTATAGGCTTCTCTCTCTCCCATGTGGAAATCTGGATGCTAGAAATGGATGCACAACCGTAAATCTGGATGCCGGAAATGGATGCTGGTGAACTGGATGTCAGAAATATGGATGCCGAAAATGGATGCTGGAAATATGGATGTCGGAAGGATGCTAGAAATCTAGATGCTGGAAAACTGGATGAGGGATCCTTTTGTTGACTTGCATTGACTGTTTTGGGCATTGTCTTTTGAGGTGTGTGTCACACTTGAGAAAGGATGATCTTGTATATTGGAAGAGTTGGTTTGACAAGAAAAATTCTTTCCTAGCTAGGGAATCCTATTGAATATTGTAACAAACATTTCTCTCTATCTTTGCTGGACAAGAAGAATTACAAATTATGATATATTATTTGGCTTGTATTCTATTGATATATTATTATGTTCTATCAGCATTTTACTTTCATTTTTATGTGATATGTAATCTGAATTGGGCCTATAAGAAATATTGAATTAAACTGCATTAAGCATAGAAAATACCATGGTTATCTAAATTTAACAAGGTATCAAAGCTAAAGTGAATACCAAGCCAAATCTAGTGTGAAAATAAATCACCAAAGAAGTTTTCTTATTAAGGAAAAATGGCCTCCTCAACCTACAAGGGTTTCAAGACTGATGATAAGTTGACTGATAAGTCTGACTATCATGCCTGGAATATGTATTTGGATTTGGTATTGGAAGATCAAGAAGTCATGGATTAAGTGCAGGGAAAGATAAATGAGCCTCCATCAAATTCACCGGCTACCACAAAGAAGAAGTATATAAAAGGGGAAGTCAAGGCGAAGATGATCATCACAGATTCTATTCATAAGCAGTTGGTTGCTTATATCTCTGAGCTGGGCACATCCAAAGAGATGTATGATAATTAGGTTAGCATGTTCAGGGCTAGCAATGCTAATCAAGTTCTCTTCTTCAAGAACAAGTTGAAGAAAGAAGGGAAAATAAGAATCCATCCAATCTTATTTTACAAGGCTCACATAAATAAGGAATGATCTCTTAGCTATTGGAGATGAAATAACCGACTGAGAGCTCGTTATCATTTCTCTTGGAGGACTCCCCCATGATTGGTATGTATTCAATACTACTATTCTTAATAATAATCTGATTGTTGATGAATTGTTGATGAGATGCACTCAAGAGGAGACAAGGATGATGGAGAGAGACCATCCCTCTAATGGGAATGGAGGTGACCCTACTGCCTTTACTACTCATGCAAAGAAGAGGAACAATGGTGGTCTGAGAAATCAAAACCATGGAAGAGTGGGTCCTAAAGGAATAAAAGGAAGATTTTACACTTGTAACAAGTTTGGTCACTATGCAAGAGAGTGCCCCAATAGAAGGAACTCTCATAGAGATGATGACAAAAACAACAACTTCAGGGGGAATGTAAATCAAAGGAACAACAGGTTCAAAGGAAAGAGGAAGGCTCCCTCTGATCGAAGTGGTAAACGCAAAAATTTCAAGAGGTCAAGACATTCCAGGTATGATGAATCAAATGTTGTTGATGAGAAATGAATATATTCTTATATCTTCTCCTCTCGACACCCTAGATGTCTAGTTGATTGATAGTGGTGCTTCAAGGCACCTCACTGGATATAAAGAAGCCCTCTCTGATTTGATTAAGAAGGATACTAATTTGGAGATTATCCTTGAAGACAACGCCACCTATCCCGTGATAGGGATAGGGATTGTGACCCTTAATCTAACTCAAGTTCAAGTCCTCCGCTTGCAAGATTTGTTGTACATACCTGATTTGAAGAAGAATCTTGTGTCCATTTCGGCAATGGAAGAAGAAGGATTCAATATGGAATTCATCAATGGAAAGGTATGCATTTGGAAGAAGAACTTCAATGAAGATATTACTATTGGTTTTAGAGTTGATACGCTTTATCAGGTTGGAGGAATTCCATTGGGGTCCATGAAATGTGACACAACTCTTCAAACCGAGCATGGCACCAGAGGTTTGCACACCTTCATTACAAGCCCCTTCTCGAAGCAAGGAAGGTGGTGACAGGGATGCCCAAGTTCAAAGATTATCATGAAGGTGTTTTTTAGGGTTGTGCTGAAGGAAAGCACAAAATGGGACCATTCCCCTCAAGTGTTTCAAAGACATATGATATTTTGCAATTGGTATGATGCCCATAACATCCTTGGAAGGATTTTTATATTACATCACTTTTATAGATGACTTCTCCCACAAGACTTGGATATACTTCTTGAAGAAGAAGGATGAAGCATTCAAGTGGTTTTGTACCTTCAAGGGCTTGGTTAAAAATCAAATAGGGAAGAAGATCAAAATTTTGAGGATCGATAATGGAACCAAGTATGAGTCAAATGAATTTGATGACTATTGCAGGGAAGATGGCATTAAGAGGGATACCGCCACTTTGTATGCTCCCAAAAAATGGTGTTGATGAAAGGAAGAATAGAACCATTGTGGAAGTTTCCTGTGCCATGCTTTATGACCAAGGTCTTCCGAAGTTTCTATTGGGCGAAGATTCCAACACTATTGTGTACGTTCAAAATAGATGGCCACATTTTGCATTGGACTCCAAAACTCCTGAAGAAGTCTTCTTTGGTAAGAAATATGATGTTTCTCACTTTAGATTTTTTCGAAGTCCCATTTATTTTCATATACCGAAAGAAAAGAGAAGCAAGTTGGATGCTTCTGGGAAGAAGGGAATTTTTGTGCATTATAGTGAAACCTCGAAGGAATATAGAATATATGTGCCTGGTCAAAGAGAAGTGGATATATGCCACAATGTCACCTTCGATGAAGATGTCGCCCTCAAGAAATTTAGGAATCTTCCTAGCTCAAAGGAAGACAAAGAAGAAGAAGAAGAAGAAGCATGGAAGCAGGAAGAACTGACGGATGAACCAATGCTTGATGTTGAAGGTCCGATGGATCCTATTGATCCACCTCCTTAAAATAAAAGGAGACCCTCATGGCTTAGGCACACTCTCCAAGATGCCAAGATACACATTTCTCAGAGAGGAACATTTTGTGAAAGCAAGAAGTCGAATAGGTACCAAGGGTACCTAGCAGCCATGCACATTATTGTACAATCTGAGCCTAGATCATTTGAAGAATTCATAAAGCATAAAGTTTGGAAGGATGATATGCGTGAGGAATATGAATCTATCATGAAGAATGATGTATGGGATGTGATCCCAAGACTGAAGGACAAAACTATTGTCACCTCCAAATGGCTCTACAAGATCAAGCATGGAGCCGATGGAAGTGCTGAAAAGTATAATGAAATATTTTTTTCTTGTGGCTTCTCTCAAAAGGAAGGCATATATTATGATGATATATTTGCACCAGTTACACCACCATCTGATCGATTATCACCCTTGCTACAATGTAAGGATGGATTCTTTATCTAATGGATGTGAAGACTTCTTTCTTACATGGTTCAATTAAGGAAGAGGTTTATGTGGAGCAAACTCTAGGGTTTGAAGTCTAAGATAGAGACACACATGTATGCAGGTTGAATAAATCCCTCTATGGGTTAAAGAAAGCCCCTAGGGCTTAGTATGAGAGGATTTATAACTACTTGATGAATATGGGTTGCACTCGAAGTGATGTTGATCCAAACTTTTATTTTAAGGTTGATAAAGAAAGGCCTCTCATTCTAGTTCTATATGTGGATGATCTCTTCCTGATAGGTGCTAACCCTCTTATTCATCAATGTAAGAGGGAGATAGCTTTTGAGTTCAAGACTGAGGACCTAGGACTGATGGACTATTTCCTAGGCTTGGAAGTCTGGCAAAAGACAGGTGAGGTTTTCCTTTCTCAGGGAAAATATGTTGTTAAGTTGTTGGCGAGATTTTGGATGGTGGACTGTGAGTCTGTGTCAACACCGATAGAACTCAAATTTAAGAAGTTGTGTGGAACCACTACTATGCTCAAGTTGGGAAATCCCACCAAGTATCAACAACTCCTGGGGGCCTTGATGTTCTTAGCGAACTCACATCCGTACATATGTTTTGCAATATATGGTTGAACCTCACCACATTCACTGGATAGGTGCCAAAAATCTATTGAGATATCTTCGGGGCACAATCACTCATGGGATGAGATACAATACTGGGAGTATGAGGCTCCATGGATATACTGATTTTGATTGTACAAGTAGTGTGGTGAATCGTAAGAGCACATCTGGATGCTACTTCACCTTGGTTTTTGCTTCGATATCTTGGATGAGAAGGAAGCAGAAATCAGTTGCTTTGAGCACCATTGAGGCCAAATACATTGTAGCGAGTATGGCCTGCTGTGAAGCTATTTGGTTGAGAAAGCTCTTTAGTGAGTTGTTTGGGCATGTGCTGGATACCACCATTATCCTTTGTGATAACAAAAGTGGGATTCTTCTTTATGAGAATCAAGTGTTCCACAACTGTTCCAAGCATATTGATATTAGGTACCACTTTGTCTGGGAGATGGTACAGCGAGGCACTATAAGGCTCGATCACATTGGGACTGATGAGAAGGTCGAAGATATTCTCACGAAGCCCCTATGGAAGGTCAAATTCTTAACCTTCCATGAGAAGCTTGGTATCGTGGACAGACCTTATTCTGAAGGTCCCGCTTGAGTTGGAAAATGAGCTTTGGGAGCTCCAGGGGGCTTGGGGATAACTACTTGGAGCTATAAGAAACCATAGGGCTAGGTTCTCTGAACCTTTTTGGTGTGCTTCATCCCCACCATTATTATATTGAGCTAGTTTACCCTCTCTTTGATCTATGCCCCGCATCCATCCTACCCATGGAGTTTCAAACTCATGGTAAATACCTCTCATTTGGCCAATGAGGTGAGAAATGTGGATAGAGACCGATAGCATGACCGATGGACACATCGGGGATTGTCATACTCTCTATGTCTAGGATGGGATGTGTCCAACCACTTGATTTGGGATCAAGTCTGGATGAGGTTCTTACCTCTAAACTGAATTCGGGTCAGTAAACTAACGTCGAGTTAGTATGTGGATCTCTTGAATCTAATTGAGGTTTTAACCTCTAAGATGAATTTGGGTCAGTAGAGTATGATTTATTTGTGACTCACTATCGTTGTGCGAAGAATATCCAGCAAATCATGTTACAACAGGATGACACAGGAATGCATGATGATATGTGATAGTGTATTATGGTATTGGATGACAAGATGGCACATGTGGAAATATGGAGTTCTCCCTAATTGAGAGGGAGTGTTAATTTTTGGAAAATATGTCCAAAATCCATGTTGCATTGCTCATATGAGTTGGATTCCTATTTCAGAGAGGTTCAAGATTGATCTAAATATCATCTTGTTTCGATGAGCAAAACTTATATTTTGAATTTATTTTCCACACATGTGCAAATTGTCAAGGTTAGCCAAAATTGTAATGTAGGCTCACAAGCCCAATAGATGTGTCCCACAGCCTCATTGATGGATATAAATAGGAGAGAGATGATGCTCATTTCATCATCATCTCATCACACACATTATTCCTCTTCTGATTGGTTCGTACAACCTTTAGAGGATTCTCTCTCTCCCACATGGGAATATGGATGCTAGAAATGGATGCGATTCCTGAAATATGGATGTCGGAAATGGATATGATGCCGGAAATCTAGATGCCAGAAGGATGTCATAAATCTGGATGAGGGATCCTTTTGTTGACTTGCGTTGAATTTTTTGGGGGTTGTCTTTTAAGGTGTGTGTGACACTTGAGGAAGGCTGATATTGTATGTTGGAAGAGCTGGGTTGACCAGAAAAAGTCTTCGCTGGCTAGGGCATCCTGTTCATTGCTGTAAAAAACATTTCTCTCTATATTTTCTAGACAAGAAGAATTACAAAGTCTGATATATTATTTGGCTTGTCTTCTGTTGATCTATTATTATGTTCTATCAGCATTTTACTTTCATGTTTATGTGATTGCTAATCTGAATTGGGCCTATAAGAAATATTGAAGTAAACTGCATTAAGCATATAACATACCATGGTTATCTAAATTTAAGGGCTTTGCTCAGGAAGGGTACATAATCTATCCTTTTGAGGGATGGGGGCGTTTTTTTTCTTTTCTTTTATTTCAGAGGAAAAAATGTTGGATTTATATTAATATTAGATAAATCCAATACATTGTTGAGATGTATGATACATCTATGTATGTTCTGTGTGAAAATCAGAAAATTACCAGAAATCTATCTACATACAGAAAATACACGTGCCCAAATCACTTCATAATTATATATTCTATAGAGTGAAACAAAAAAATAAGATTTATGTATAACATAGAGCCAACTATTCTTTATCTGCATTCAAAGAAAACAAAAAATATAGAAAGGATAGCCTAGAATGCTATGGAAGATTAAGTAGGCCCTCTTCCATGGTGACATAATGGGTGGGGTGTGTTGTTGTGGGTAAAAATATAGCTATCTTGCAATTTTGTGCTTTCATAATGTGCTCCCTGGTATCTTATCGAGGGCGCAGAGCAAGTTCCTGCGCGGTTACTGAGGATCAAAGGTTAAATTGACTAACTCACCCATTGTTAGAGGGAATTAGAGGCATAACAGGGCATTGACAAGTAATAGGTCAGGATATTCATATTACAAGAATTGAAAACAAAAAAATGCCAAAGAAATTTATATTATAAGAATAGAAATAAATAAATAAATAAACAAATGGAAGGAACCACAACCAATAGGGCACTATGAGCAAATGGAAGTCACTATAAGACATGGGTTCACTTTTTTTTGGGTCTATCAAAGTAGGCTCCTTGTGGTAGAGTGGGTAAACTTGTTATGAGCTCAAATATAAATTGACACACTAACAAACATTCTATCTACCTATCCCCAATACATACAGGAGACAATTTTGCATGTTTAAAAAAATAAGATACACGAGCTTGAGACTGAGTTTGAAATAAAAATAAAAAATAAAATACATAAGGGTTTGAGACTTCAAATATATATATATATATATATAAGGGATTGAGATGAGATTGGCCCATTTAAAAAAAAATCGTGAGGCAGGTATGAGTCTGTTTAAAAAAAGGTGAAGAAGTTATGACATCAAATGGAAACAATAACCAACATTCAATACATACAGGGGCTTGAGACTTAGTGTGGCCAACAAAAAAAACGTAAGGGCTTGAGACTGATTTTGGCCAAAAAAACACATAAGAGCTTGAGATGAGTTTGTCCTGTTAAAAAAAAAAAAAAAGTGAGGTAGGTATGATCTCTAACAAAACATTAACCATCATTCTATTTATCTATCCCAAATTGGACACATTAACAAGCATTCTATCTACCTATCCCCAATACATACAGGGGTTTGAGACTTTAGCAACAAATTTCTAGTGTACAAATGTCACAACAAGAAGCAGTTAGGACCATAACCCATTTTGTGTCAACTTGATTACCCAAACCCCACTGTGTATTTGAGCAAATTTGCTAACATATGTACCGTGTCATTGTTTAAACAAAGTGTATGAACATTAACTTTCCTCTTAAATAATATGCAGACATTATTTAGGGATGATTCAACCTATTTGGATTTTGATAGAGCTAAGTTAAAATGGATCTAAAAAATATAGAAATAGTGAAAATATCAAAGATAATGAAAATATCAAAGTCAACTAGATGCATTTACCTTATAATTATTTGATCATAATTAAAAATAATAATTTCATACTTGTTGATGCTCTGAATCCCTTTGATGATAAGTAATATACTTCCAATAATATTGGATCACAGATTCCCCACTAATTTTCCGCTTATCTAATATGGAAAAACTAACTCTCCCCTCAGTTAATATGTTGACATATTCGAAGATGTGTTTACTCTTGATATACTTGTTTTCTCTAAATGAGCACAACTTTAGAATAATACCTCTATAAATATCCCAAAACCTAACCACTTAATGAAGGCACATGAACTATGTGGTGGATTCCATGAAAGTTAATTTACTATCCATGATCTACGGGAAGTTATCCATGGTATTATCCATGACCTACAGGAAGTTATCCATGGTATTGTCTCATGGATGACAAAAATATTGAGGGGGGGGGGGAAGTAAATGGGTGAAATATGACTAATGTATTCTTGATATGAAGCAAATATATTTAACATATTTAATTTTGATAATGAATTAATGCTAGTTAATATTTTTCTTATGGTTTTCCCCTTCAAGGTAAATCTCGTGTGTTGTTGGTAACTTTTATCATTTAATTTAATTTATTTCAAGTTTATTTTATAACACCACAATTTCAATACTGCGGGTCACCAATAGACGTTCCCAATACCACCATTATTAAGATAACAATTCTAGCTCTTTCATCAAATCAAATTTACCTAATATTAACGATAGCCCAATACTTAAGGACTTACTTGGTAGAGTTCCAATAAAATATTATTTTTTGAAATCATTACATGGATTCTATATATGTAAATATTACAAAACCCATTGATTTAGTTGACCTTCATTAATGAATTTACATCAACTACCCATGAACATTATCTAACAATATATTCTATATCTGTAAATATCACAAAATCCAACAACTTAGTTGGCCTTCATTAATGAAGTTACATCACATCAACTACCCATGAACACTATTTAACGATATCCCAAAATTTAAGGATATCCCAAAACTGAACCACTTAGTTTCCCTTCATGAATGAGGCTACATCAATTACCTAGTGAACGTTATTCACACATCCTATTATTAGTTTGTCTTTGAATTAGAGAAGATATAATGTTTAACTTTGACAATAAATTATGTATTTTTTAATATAATGAAAATGATTATTATTTTTAACATTTTATAGGAAAATAAGTTTATGAACTTATTTAAACTTCCACTTAAATTCATTAATGATCAGTTATGGTTAAGACAAACTAATAGCTAATTGGTTGGTAAATAAATTAATGGAGTGGTTCCATCTATTCCTGTTGTGAAATCAATGTGCTCCTTGATCTATGTAGAATATATATTTATAGAAGAGGATTATCATTAAAGACATATTTGTGAATGAAAGATTTAGTTGGCTACATCGTATGATTGTAGTGAAATGTAGATGCACACCATCAAACTTTCAAAGTCTAGCCATAATTATAATCTTCTTACGGTTTGGTTTCAGTTGGCTAGTTAAACTTCGCACTATTGCTGGAATGAATTAAGTTTTTCAAATGATAGTGATTGATCATTATTCCTAAGGACCACAAGCTTGGAACATGACATCACATGCTTTTTGCATTCAATTTTATTAGAATTTGCATTCATATTCCCAGCAAAGGTAGATTCAAAAGAGTTAATCCTAGGTACCCATGATTGCCACCCCAGCACTAAGCATGCTTCCAACATTAATATGCATCATTTCAACCTTCCTCCTAATATCCTCTCCAACATGTTACCACCTAATTCCTACCCAGTTTGGCATCCTAGTCATCTTCCTTATTGATTTATTTCATTATCTTAGGCATGTTAGTCATCTTCTTTTCACCACTTTGATTTATTTCATTGTCCTTCTCTGAAACTTAGGAGATGATAAAATACCCAAACCGATGTTTTCTCAATCTAAGGATAACCATGGATGCCCATGTCATATTTAAAAGAAATTTGTCATTGATGTAATTCAAGAGGATTTTTTTTGTGCCATTGAAATAGGTATGTCCATAATTTCAAAAAAGACATCGCTAAGAAGTGATGTTGAATTGGAGGGATTGGGATTTGTTCCAGAGAATTTCCCCAAACACACTTGAACAACCATCCCATTTTTATTTTTATTTTTTTATTTTATATATATATATATATATATATTATATATATATATATATCATTTAATTTAAATTCATAAATATTCTCAAAACAAAGTTAAGAAAAACATCTCAATTTAGCAAATATAATGTTTTAAAACCGTTGTTTAATATAATTTCATACAACTGCTCAAAACGAAGCTAAAATTTCATCTCAAAATCCTAAAAAATATTTTTTTTTATGTTTTTATTTACTCTAATCTCATAAATATTTTTAAAAAAGATAAATAATTATTCTTTTCTATAATGACCATTTAATTAATTTCATAAATATTCTAAAAACAAAGTTAAATAAATATTTATTTCTCAAAAACACTACTGGGTTTATATTAATATTAGAAGGATCTAGTAAATTTTCTCAAATATCTACATCTATGTATGTTCTATGTAAAAATCAGAAAATTACCAGAAATCTATCTAGATACATAAAATATATGTGCCCAAAGCAGTTCATAACCATATATTCTGGAGAGCGAAACAAAAAAATAATATTTATGTAATGTCTAACATAGAGCCAACTATATGTTAAATCCACATTAAGAGAAAACAAAAAATATAGAAAGGATATCCAAGAATGCTAAGGAAGATTAAGCAGTTCCTTTTCCCTGGTGACATAATGGGTGGAGCATGTTGCTGCGGGTAAAAATACAACTATCTTTCAATTTTTTGCTTTCATAACTTGCTCCCTGGTATCTTATAGATGGGGCGGAGCACATTCCTGTGTGGTTACTGAGGATCAACGGCTAAATCAACTGACTCACCCATAATTGTGTAGGAATTTACAGGGTAAGTTCCTTAGATCAAGAACCAAAGGTAACCGCTCACAAACAGATCACAAATCAGTACACCAGTAGAATCACGTGGTTAAAACCCTCAAATAGGGAAAGAGTCCATGGCCTAAGCCAATGCGGCCACTTTAGGCAATTTATTAATATAAAAATAAAAGTTACATATGTTTCTCTCATAAACGGTTACCGGACAAATGACCCTCCATGCTCTTTAAATAGAGATCATGGACCAATTGGGTGTTAAGCCATGGATCAACCGTCGTTAATACCTAGGTGAGAGATAACCATCGGATCACTACAAATCGTGACCGTCAGATTATAAGTTACAAATGCACATGGTAAAGAAACACACTTTACCTAACTCTACACTAGACTAAGTTATTCTTAACTATTTCCTATGTGTCGAAATATCCTAACAAATTGTTAGAGGGAATTAGAGGCATAACAGGGCATTCAACAAGGCATCAACAAACAATAGTTCAGGATATTCATATTGTAATAATGGAAAACAGAATACACCGAATAGATTTATATTATAAGAATAGAAAATAAGAAAAGCACAAGGAACCACAACCAATAGGGCACGACAAGCAAATGGAAATAATTTTTCTAAGCAAGAAAGTGGGAATTCCTAATGGGTAGTTCATTACGGGTTCAATTTTCCTTAGATATATCAAAATCAAGGTCCTTCTGCTAGAGTGGTTAAAGGGGTTATGAGCTCAAATAGAAATTGACATATTAACAAACATTCTATCTACCTATCCCCAATACATACAGGAGACAAGTTTGGCCCAACATTCTATTTACTTATCCCCAACTTGACACATTAACAAGCATTCTATCTACCTATATTGAATACATACAAGGGTTTGAGACTTTAGAAAAAAATGTATAGTGTACAAATTGTGCAGAAAGAATCATTTTGATAATAATCCATTTTTTGTCCACTTAATTACCCAAACCCCACTGTGTATGATCAGAGGCTCAGTATTTATCTCAAAATTTAAAGTGCTCATAATTGACTGGAAACTGAACAAAAGTGACCGGCTTGTCGCTAGGAATCCAACACAACTCGTTTCATCGAAAACTAAGTCCAGATGAAGAAGTTATATCATGTTGACCGTCGTTCAGAACATGTAAAATTTAAAAAAAAAATGTAGAACAATGACAAGTTGATGACATGGCAGTTCATTCAGCATGTAGGGAATATTCTTCAGCTTTTGTCCCAATGGGACTATGACAAGTATCACTGCAGGATTCATTAGTTTGGGTTTCAGAAGGTGAAATTTCCCAATGTCCTCGTAAGGTCCAATTCGAATTTTTTTTATGTGGGAGGACAGCCCAACCAGGGACTACCATGTGTCCTGTTTGGTGGGCCCCTTTCCAAGGTCAGGTTCAAATTTCTTTGGTGGGAATTTTATATTATATGAAATTCCAGGCATATTTGTTTAGCAATTGGAATATATGCAAAGTCTGCATGGTCAACACATTACAAAGGTTGATATATGGTCTGAATTGAAAGTTATTATGCAAAGTCCGAGTAATACATTACAAAGGTTTTGGTTTAATATATTTGGAGCACATTATATATATACATACTCTAAAATATGATTAATGTTTAATATGGAACATATTTTAAATACGTTGCAAATTACAATACAAAGGCCAAAGGTAATTGTGCATGCCAAAACATATACGATGGGCAGAGGACAGGTCAAACCCGTGACCCGCCCCTCCTAATACCAAGTCTTACTGCTATACCAGCAGGCGTGGTTTGTAAATTATGGCCAATGAAATTGTATTTGACTTGCATTTCAGACTTCGATGACAGAAGGGAGGGGGCCAGCCCGCGGAACAACCCTCCTCCCCATATGACTTTACCACACAAGCTTAACCAAGCACCCAAACTAAACGTGCTTAGTGTGCATTTAATCCGCCTTTAATCTAGGATTAGTATTAATTAACTCAATTCTTAAGATGGCGTAGTTTTAGGAGGTGCCACCAAATTCGGCGGGAACCACCAAATTTTTGGGGTTAACATGAGTCCTCTCTAGATTTGGAGGAGGAATCTAGGGAAAAATTGAATAGGCAATATCTTGAGCAATTTTTGACCAATTTTGGCTCAAGAGGAGTCATTCCTAGTAGATTGGCATACTCTGAACACATTGGAATAGGTTGCAGAGGCAAAGGAGAAATTCCATGGGTTTTTTTGTCACTTTGAATAATTTTGAAGCCTAGGGCCACTAGGAAGGAAGGCCATGCCTAGATCAACTGAAGGCCAAATGGAGTGAACGAATATTCATTTCTAATAGATTTCGACATTCTAAACTCATTAGAGTATGTTTCACGAGCATTTTATGCATGTACACAACAATTTTTTCACTATTGAGCCGATACAGAGACCCAAGCCATGGAAATTGGACCAAGGAGATGTAGCCCAGGAGGGGTGAAATCCTTCATCAAAAATCTGTGTTGATGGATAAATTGTGATGGTTTGTTGTTATTTATATTTATGTTGTTGAAAATTTTGATTTCATACTTTATTCTCTTGAATTCTTTCATAAAAAATCTGTTATATTACCTGTTTGACACAGATAAGCAACAACGAAACATGTACATCAAGCATAAGATCAACAAATAAATTTATAAATCTGAACGTGTAATTAGAAAAACAAAAATAACATACATATTCAGATCAATTTGGTATCAAAGCAAGGTTGAAAAGCTTTGGTTTAAAGGCAATGTTGTTTTCTTGATAGTTGCTTGAGTTTTGTGGAAGTTTAATAGTTGCAAATTTGTGATGCTGACAAGGTTAAAGTTGCAGAAAGGTGAAGGGAAATTATTGGTTGCAAGTCCTGAGATTAGGACAAGAAGAAAGAGAGAGACAAGGGCACCATATTCACCCAAAGTTCCACTCATATCTGCACTTGAGGCACCTCAAGTTTTGTCTCAATAAGCTAAGATTGAAGAGGTACAAATTGCACAAGAAGTTGAGTTGATTGAAGAGGTACAAGCATCAGAAGCTGAGCTTGAATCCATAGCCATCATGTCAAGTGTTGGAGAACATGAAGGTCATTCAGAAGAGGATGATGTCAAGAGAGACTTCAATGACATAAAGAGGATGGTTAAAATTATGTTTGATTCATTTACTGCTGGAATGGCAGGAGAAGGTTCTAAACCTCCACATGGAGAAGAAACTTCAGAAGATAAGAAGGATGAAGAGAATATTTCAAAGGGTAGTGGAGGAAATCCACCTCCATCTCCACCATATTCATCATCCTCATCATCTCCATCAGCATCATTTTCCACTTCCACCACAAAAAGCACTGACACTCACTCAAAAGCCACAAAAGGAAAGACACCCTTACTCAAGCTAGATGTCAAATTTGAGCTTCCAATGTCTAATGGTCAGATAAATGCAAAGAGGCTTTATAATTGGATACATCAATTGGAGGTGTACAATAGGATTCAGAACTTTCATGAAGATGACATAAAGATTCAATTGGTTTCTTTGAGGATGGAAGGATCTGCACTTGTATGGTGGGAAGCAAGGACTCAAGGAGAGATAAAAAACTATAGTAATATGTCTATGTCTTGGTCAAGTTTTATTGCTTCCATTAAAAGGAAATTCTATCCCTTAGCTTACATGCAAAAGGAAATTATGGATTGGAAAAATTTTAGACAGTTGAAAGGGAAAAGTGTGCAGGATTATACTCCTGAGTTTAGTAGAAGAGCTCTTATTTTGGGTATTAATTTATATTCTCAAGAAACTTTGTTAAAGTATGTTGGAGGTTTGCACAGTTACCTTAGGCACACTATTCTCATGTTTAATCCCACAAACATAGATGAAGTTTGTGTTCAAGCCGCCACACTTAGACGCAAGAGGGAAACAAAAGACAGATGATAAAAGTGAACGTGAGGGTAAAGGAAAGAGAAATTTTTATGGAAGAGGAAAGAGAAATAGCTCTGTAAAAGAGAGAAGGAAACACTCATAATAAAAAACTATTCAAATACTAGCCATGATGAAGACCACCGTTGGCAACTTCATCCAGAATTGAAGCCAAGAAAATTGAAAGCCAAAGAAAAGGGGAAAAATGTTGCTATAGTGGAACATGACTTAGGGTTAGATTAAGGAGATGAGACAAAGATTACAGCCATAGGCTTGAAAGGTAAACATATTGCAAGCACTGTTTCTTCAAATTGTTCAAATGTTACTCATGATGAAGATACACGAATAGAACTTTTCCATATTAGAGTTGTCTCTAAACATACCAAGATTGATACACTTTTTGATAGTGGGTCACAAGCTAACTTGATTTCCGAAGACTTGGTTAAGCAGCTAGACCTTGAAACTATAAGACATCCAATATCATATCCCTTGGGTTGTATATGCAATAATGCAAACTTGCAGGTTACAAAGAAATGCTTACTAAGATTCACCATCAATTCAAACCTTATTGATGAAGCTGAACTTGATGTGGTGCCGCTTGAGATATCAGGTATTGTATTGGGAAGTCCTTATTTGTATGATAGGAAATAAGTATTTCATTTCCATGAGAATAAGTATCACTTGTTTAAAGATGGTATTGAGTACATAGTTAGAGCGCATAAGAAGAATACAAGTTTCTCTCTTATACATGCAGGATAAATGAAGAGGATAGTGAATGCAAGTCAGAATTTGACATTGTTGATGATCAAACAAAGAGATATTTTGAATCAAACTTTTCAAAAATATTCTTATGCTTGTAACGAGATGTTTTAGGATTCTGACAGGTTTCCCTTGAAAGGAGGTGAACAAGATGTAAAACATTTGCAGTAGTCAACATCAGTGTTGAGCAGTGTTGGAAACAAGATGTCAGTGCAAGAGTGTGCAAAGGTCAAAGAGAAAGCGACAAAGTAGCTTGCAAAAGAAGGCATGGGTTCCACAAATGCTTCTTTTTTGTTTCCAAAGGGTACATGGCAATGGTGAAGATACTTGGTCAAGAGTCGACGCAATTACAAAGAAAGAGAAGCTAAGAATCGCCATGGTGACAGTGTGAAAGGCGAGACAATTTTTAAGTTTCCTTTGATTATTGATCAAGGTAGGAACAAGATGGTTCCTGAAAGAATAGCTTTCTTCTCTGCAAATTCAGAAAATTTGTAGCATGACAGTGTCAATGACAGCAAGAGAAGGTCACAAGAATCAAGGAAAAAATTAACTTTTTGTGACAAGCTCCAAATGATGAAATTGGGAAATTTTCAGTGGATAGAAACTGGAAGGGTGAGGGAACAGTCCCCTCATCCACATGATCAGTAATCCAAGAGCTTTTGGGGTCCAGAAGGTTTCTAGTGGGGAGGAATGATCAGAGGCTCAGTATTTTCAAAACTAAAAGTGCTAAGAATTGATTGGAAACTGAATAACAGTGACTGGACTGTCGCCAGGAATACAATGCAACTCGTTTCGTCAAAAACCAAGTCCAAATGAAGAATTTATAGCCTGCTGACCATCGTTCAGAACATACAATTTTTTTTTTAAAATTGCAAAATAGTAAAAGGTTGATGACATGGCAGCCCAGTCAGCATGCATGGAATATTCTTTAGTTTTTTCCCAATGGACTGTGACAAGTGTCACTGCAGGATTCGCCAGTTTGGGTTTGAGAAGGTGAAATTTTCCCAATGTCCTCCTAAGGCCCTCCTAAGGTTGAATTCAATTTTTTTGATGTGGGAGGACAACCCAACCAGGAATTGCCACGTGTCCCCTCTGGTGGGCCCCCTCTCCAAGGTCAGGTTCGAATTTATTTGGTGGGAATTTTATATTACATGAAATTTCGAGCACATTTGTTTAGCAGTTGGCATATATGCAAAGTTCACACGGTCAACACATTAAAAAGGTTGATATATGGTCCGAATTGAAAGTTATTATGAAAAGTTTGGGTGATACATTAAAAAGGTTTTGGTTAAATATATTTGGAGTGCATTATATATATACATACTCTAAAGTCCGATATTTGTTTAATATGGTGCTTATTTTAAATACGTTGCAAATTACAATATAAGGGCCAAAGGTAATTGCACATGCCAAAACATACAGGATGGGAAGAGGACGGGTTGAACCCGTGACCTTCCTCTCCTAATAACAAGTCTTACCGTTATACCAGCAGGCACAATTTTCAAATGATGGGAAAAAAAATATATATTTGACTTGCATTGCAAACTTTGATGGCGGAAGGGAGGGGGCCAGCCCTCCTCCCCATATGACTTTACCACATAACCTTAATGAAGTGCCCAAACTAAATGTGCTTAGTGCGCAATTAATCCGCCTTTAATCCATTATTAATCTTAATTAAGATGGAATAGTTTTAGGAGGCACCACCAAATTTGGCGGTAACCACCAGATTTTCGGGGTTAACTTGAGTCCTCTCCAGATTTGGAGGAGGAATCGAGGGAAAATTGAATATGCCATATCTTAAGCAATTTTTGACCAATTTTGGTTTAGGAAGAGTCATTCCGAGTAGATTGGCATGCTCTGAACACATTGGAACATGCTTCATAAGTAGAGAAGAAACTCTACATGTGGTTTTGTCACTTCGAGGAATTTTGAAGCTTAGGGCCACTAAGAAGGAAGGCCATGACTAGATCAGTTGAAGGCCAAATGGAGTGAATGAATAGTCATTTCTGATAGATTTCGACATTCTGAACTCATTGTAGTATGTTTGAGGAGAATTTTATGCATGTAAACAAATTTTTTTCACTATTTAGCTAATACATAGGCCCAAGCCATAGAAGTTGGACCAAGGAGATGTAGCCTAGGAAGGGTGAACTCCTTCATCAAAATTCTGTGTTGATGGATCAATTGTTATGGTTTGTTGTTCTTTATGTTTTTGTTGTTCAACATTTTAATTTCATACTTTATTCTCTTGAATTCACTCATAAAAACTCAATTATATTACATGTTTGACACACATAAGCAACAAGGAAACATGTACATCAAGCTTATGATCAACAAATAAATTTATAAATCTGAATGTGTAATTAGCACAACAAAACTAACATACATATTTAGATCAATGTATTTGCACAAAGTTGCTAACATAATGTACCCTATCATTGTTTAAACAGAGTGTATACGAATTAACTTTCCTCTTAACTAATAAGAATACATACTGTATGGATGATTCAACCTCTTTGGATTTTGATAGAGCTAAGTTAAAATTGATGTACACAATTTAGAAAAATTAAAATATCAAAGTCAACTAGATGCATTAAACTTATAATTATTTGATCATAACTAAAAATAATAATTTCATACATGTTGATGCTTTGAATCCTTTTGATGATTATTAATATACTTACAATTATAATTTATCACAAGTTTCCAAATAATTTTCCCCTTATCTAATATAGAAAAAACAACTCTCCCCTTAGTTAATATGTATATATATTCAAAGATCTTTTTACTATTGATATACTTGTTTTTTCTAAATGAGTAAAACTTCAATATAATACCAATATCGGATGACATGGTTTCTACCTCTATAAATATCCCAAAACCTAACCACTTAGCACACCTTCACTAACGAAGGCACATGAAATATCTTGCGGACTTTTTGGGAGTTAATTTACTATTCATGATCTGTGCGAAGTTATCCATGATATTGTCTCATGGATAACATAAACACGGAGGAGAAAAGGTAATTTGAAAATTAAATGGGTGAAATATGGCTCATGTATAGCTTTTTTCCACAGAAAAAAAATCGAACCATCTATTAATATAGAGAGTTACATAGCATATGAATAACACATTACAAAAACTGTGTTTCCCCCTTGTTAATAGAGAGACGGAGTTACAGCTGAGGTAAAGAGAGAGACATATTCACCTAACAGCCTAGTCCAACAAAAAGAGAGAATTCTCGTCATGTTTTTTCCACCTCCCGGGCTTCCTTTTAGGAAAAACACCTGAAACAGAGGAGAGAAAAGACAGAGACTGTTTGAAGTTTCAGAACTCCAAAATGCGAAACCGGGTAGTAGACACTGATCCAGATTTCTTAATGTATCATAACATATTAAAGGAAATCAAACTCACGAGCCTTCTCTGAGAGTAAAACAGCCCAGGGTTGAAACATAGCGTTTGTGAGTTTCATCCAAAATTATTTACATAATGTCTAATTAGCATTTTAAAACAAAAAATACAACAGTAACAGAAAAAGAAGATCCTTAGGCAAATACGGACTATTCGATAACTCAAACCGACCCATCATCCACCTCAACAGCTAACCAGAGCCCCATATACTGCTCAACGCCTTCTTTAGAAAGGTGGTCTGCATCATGGTTTTGTTCCCTGTAAATGTGGCAAATAGATATTTCATTATAAAAACATTTTAGGTGGGATATATCATTTAGTAAAGGAAGCAAAGTATAATTTTGGCATTGTTGAGTCCCATTGAACCACTTGACAATATTTAAGGAGTACCCGAAAATCTGAACCTCTCTCATTCTCATGAAGGAGAGCCATCAGAGTGTAAAGATTTTAATTCTGCAAAATTGTTGGTCCCCTGCCCCAGACCAATTGAGGCTTTAAGAATTTTTCCAGAAGGAAAATGTATAACCAGACCCACTCCACATCTAATTTGCGGATCCGAGGCCCCATCAAAGTATGCCCATGGGATGTCCCCCCTGATAATTTCCTGTTGAATCACTTGAGGTTGCTATGGTAAGGAGGGGGTTGGAATATGATCATAAGTGGAGACACCTTCCACCGCCAGCTTTTTGATAAAAAAGTGTGAGTCTTTAAAAATAACATGATTCCTAGCAATCCATGTTCCCCATTCGATCAACAAGGGGATAGTGAAAACCCTATTGTTAGGAGCTTCCTGCCAACATCTTTTCCAAGCTTCCATCACCTCCTGACCTTCCCATCGCTGGGGGATTTTAAGGAGCCCTAGGGATTCATTCCATAGACTGATGTTGAAGGGACAAGTGAGGAAAACGTGTTACACCGATTCCAAACTATCTCTGCAGAGAGAGCACCATCCAGGACCTATATTACCCCTACGTTGCAAGAATTCCCGGGTAGGGACTTTGTTTTGGAGGATGCACCAAAAGAAAAATCTCATCTTAGCCGGCCCTTTCAATTCCTAAAGTGGTTTGAACCACCACTTCAGCTCCCCCCATCCCTTTTGGGACATAATCCAAATATAACCAAACTTGGGGGTGTACATCCCAGACGTGGAGTGTACCCATCTGAGCTCATCTCTTTTATCTCAGATCCTTATGTTTGAATTCTGGAGTTTCAAGATATAACTCTCCCACTCCCCTAGCCATATTTCCTCTAGCTGCATAGCATCCCCTTTCAGCCACTCTTGTCTCCACATAGTTTAGCTTTCTTGATCTGCTATTTGATTAAGTGTGGAAATACCTCTGTTGTTCAAAAGCTCAATAAGGTCTCTTGATAAAGTGTATCTCCTAGTACAACCCACCCAAGGGTCTCGACCTAGCCTGACCTGGGCACCATCCCCCACATGCCAAGCTAAGCCCTGATCTATTACCTTAACTGATGCTATGGTTGCCTTCCATACTACTGAGGAATTTTTTGATGTTTTTTGGGGCATTCTCAACCATTCCAGAATTGGCATTGGGTCGATATATTTTTGTTTTGTAACAGAGGTCCAAAGATTATCCTCAGTGATAAGACTCCATGCTAGTTTAGCTGCAAGAGATTTCGAAAAGGAAAATAGTTCTTTGATGCCCCACCCTCCCCATCCTTTTACCCTGACTATTTTCTCCCAAGCCACCCAGGGAGTCACATGTTCCACCTTTGATCCTGCCCAGAAGAAGCTGCTGGCCAAAATGATTTTTGGGACCCATATAAGGCTAGCCCAATAAACTGGGATGGCCATTGCCACAGATTTTATCAATACCAGTCTTCTGGCTCTAAATAACCATTTAAAACTCCAGTGTTTCATTCTAGCCTCTATCTTTGCAATGATCCAATTCTAATCTTGGATTAGTTATGATTCCGGCTTAAGGAAGAAACCCAAGTACTTGAATTTGTCCTGCAAAGGTTTGGCTTTAAAGTGTAGAACTGCTTCTATTCTCCCCACTTCATCCCTAGAGAGACTAGACATTGTCATGGACGATTTTTGGCCATTTTTGCATAGACCCGTATCTTTCAGAAAAAGTTTCAGGAGCTCATTTAGGCAGCGACAATCCTCCAAGCTACCGTTACTGAATAGCAAAATATCATCGACGAACAGCAAGTGAGTTACAAATAAATTAACCGCCACTTCTATGCCTGTGAGATCCCCTTGTCTCTTTTCTTCATGGATCATTAAACTCAGACCTTCTGCTGCCAATAAAAAGAGGAGAGGGGAAAGGGGGCATCCTTGACAGAGGCCCCTTTGGGGGTTGAAAAAATCAGTTGCTACTCCATTTATCAAGATTGCAATAGAAGATGTTGAGATGCATTCCATGACCCATCTAATGAATTCAAAACTAAAGCCCAGATGTGTCATCAGAAGCCTCAAGTACATCCAGCTTAGCCTGTCATATGCCTTTGAAAAATCTATTTTGACAATAGCCCCTTTTTTCTTGCTTTTTTTTAGACTATGAAGAGTTTCTTGGGCTACCCCAACAACTTCATGGATTTGTCTTCCACAAAAAAACCAAATTGTTCCGACGAAATATTTTTAGAAAGGAAAGCTTTCAGACAAGAGGCTATCACCTTAGCTATTATCTTATCGATACAGGTGCATAGAGAAATAGGACGAAAGTCATCAAAAATAGCAGGATGATCTATTTTAGGAATGAAGGCTAAGAACGTTGCATTGAAAGGTTGGTAGATGATACCTGTACAACGAGACTCCTCCACCACTCCTACCAGATCCTCCCCTAAGAATTCCAAAAAATGTTGAAATAATTCTACATTCCATCCATCAGGGCCAGGGCTTTTGTCCTTCTGCATTGCTTTAAGGATATCCTCCACTTCCTCTTTTGAAACCAACTCCATGATGCTATTGTTACCTTCCTCATCGATATAGCTTGGGAAAAATTGTGCCACCCTGATAACTTCAGCTATAAAGGCTTCCACAGGAGCTCTGAAAAGTGATTTAAAGTAATTTAAACCAAGGGATGAAAGGCCATCAAAAGATTGCGCCAAAACACCATCGTCCCTCTGCAACTCCCAAATTGTATTAATGTTTTTCCTTCTTTCTGCATAGTTCTAAAAAAACTTAGTGTTTTCATCTCCAGCTTGGAGCTAGGTGGCCCGACTTTTTAGACACCAACTTTCCTCTCTTTCCAGTAGAATTTTCTTTCTAACAGTTTCCAGCTCCCTTATTCTATTCCTAAACTCCAAATTAGAATATCCTGCTCCTTCCGGCTTTTCAAGGAAATCCAATTCCTCATTGACTTTTCTTAATTCCTCCTCCTCCTTTAGTTTCTTGGAATTTGCCTAGTCCCTAGTTTCTTTCTTCATGTTCTTCGGATTTTCCATAAAAATCTTACTCTTGCTTTCAGTATCCCCTGTGCTATCCTTTCTCCATGTGGCATGAAACAAAGAGTTGAAGGACTCATCTTTTAGCCAGGAGGAGTTAAATTTAAATGGCGCGCCAAGTTTTTTCAGATCTCCTTTGATCTTCAGAAAGATTGGAAGGTGGTCAGATAAACCCCCCTCCCCAACCCAATGCCTGAAAACTGATGATCTTTCCACCAGATTTCCAAAGAGAAGAAACCGATCCAATTTTTTTTCCACCCAAGCATCTCCCATTCTTCTATTCCTCCAATTCAGTGATGGTTTGATTAAATTTGCATCCACCAGTCGAGAAGATGCAAAATATTTGAAAAAAAATCTGTGAGCTGGTCTGCCCTTGCCGAAGGACCCCACGATTCCGAAGACCCTAAGGAGAAGTTTAGGTCCCCTCCCACAATGAGATTAGTTTTTTTAGGGAATATTTGGCAAAGAGACAGTTCCAAAATGGCTCATTTGAGTACAATTCCATTTCTAGAGAGTTTTCAAAACCCCAAGAGGATAGCTCCTTAAGTATTCCTAAGTTGTACCCCATTGCCAGAACCCCAGATCTTCCATGAGCATCCAAGGCCTAAAAACCCAAACCTGGAAACATTCTTGAAAGGATTCCTTTTACTTCCTCCCCCTGCCCCAAAGTTTCTTGGATCATCATTAAATCCAGATTTTTGGACTTTACCAGCTCCCTTAGCGCCAGTTTTTTAGGATGACTAGCTAAACCCCTACAATTGTAAGATAAAAAAATCATGGGAGACCCTAGGGGGGTGACTGCATTGCTCCAAGCACCCGAGACAAAGACCTCTACTTTCCGTCTGCAATGTCGATTTTTTCTTTTAACTGGGCCTTGGAAATATTTGATTTCCTTCCTCTCGTCTTCCTTGCCCAATCGAGACAGGATCAGACTCCAGTCCTCCAATAGCAATTCCTTTCTAGGATCTATTAGCAAGGGGTCTGAGGTTGTATGGGGGAACCTCAATAATACTGGCCAGGGATGGGTCTAGGTCAGACACAGCAACAGAGGGAGAGGCCACAGGAAGAGACGGTAAGGACGTAATGATACTATCAATGGATTCTAAGATAACATGCATATTCATATGTTCGTGCTGCAGCCTGGATGGACCAGGCTCAGAAATATCCAAAACAGAAGTACAAAAGGATGAGCATAAGGAAGAAGTAGAGAGAAAAGGCATACCCTCCCGAGTTGCACCAACTGCCCCTGATTCAAATTGGGGTGCCTGGGAGGACTCCAGAACAGGATCCATTTCATATTGATTTTGATGAATCACCATTTGAGCCGGAGACGAGGGATCCTCCTTTTTTACTCCCGAGCCCTCTACCCCACCCATCATGGCCACCTCCTGTTCCCTAGTCTCTTCTACTCTGGCTGTTGGAAGTGTCTCCCTGACAAAAATTTTATGCTTCCTTCTATGGCGATGCCCGAGGGGACAGTCCTTAGAAATAATTACCATATTTATAGCATCTGTGACAGCGAAAGGGAAGGTGCTCGTAGTCCAATGTCTGAAGATACTCAAAATCCCTGTACTTCAAACTCATTGCATCATCCAGACCTTCTCTCGGATTAAGGTTTACAAGGATTCTCGCCCCACTCAGATCTCTTGTTTGATGGAAAGACATATCAACTTCTAGGTATTTACCAAGGGTGTTCCCAATGGATCGGAAGGTTGAATCCATCCAGAAAGGCAGTGGGAGGCCCTGAAATTTTACCCATACAGGATATTCTACCATTTTTTCTTTCTGGGCATCAAACAACAAAGCCCATGTTTTGAACAGAACCGGTCTCTTCCCAAAGCACCAGTTCCTTTCTAAAACCAAATCCAAGAGATCTTTTTGCTCGAATTTGATGCTGAAATAGCCCCTGTCTAGGAATTTGATTTCCAATGGGTTCCCAGGGGCATATTTCCATTCTGAACTGGTCCATTCGATGATGTAATCTGCCGAGAACTTCCTTCCTCGGACTCTGCCTACGAGAATGGTCTCAGTAGCCTCCATAACTTCGTCTATACGGATGTCCACTCCAATAACACAATAGGGACACTTTTATTTTCTCCTAATGGCTTTATTCTTCTTTCTTTTCAATCCCACAACCTCCTTTCTTCCTCCTTCCTCCCCTTCCACCAGAATTTCGGGTGCATCTGGTGCTTCTTCCACAAGCGACCCTAGTCGCCTTCCTTCAACTACACTGACACCTTTCCTGTTCAAACTCCTTTCCGATTTCTTTCTAGTTTCAGAGCCTATGTCATTCTCATGTCTGTCTTCTTGGGACCTCTCCAAATGTCTTAGAGACTCTCCTTCTTCTACACATGTAGCAGAAACCCTAGTTTGACTTCTGAGGGACTGGGACAAGAACCAAACAGATCGAGGCAAAACATCTCTCAGAGCTGGTTCCAAACTAGCCGCTTCTTTTCCTTGAGGGATTAGAAATTTTTCCAAAACATTAAGACCATGACTCAGAGAGGGGTTTCGATACAGAAGGGATTCACCCTTAGCTCGACCTCTACTTAGTTCCAGGCCTTGCTTCCTTTCCTCCCCAAGGGCTTTCAGGGCCTCCGAACCCTGCAAACTGTAACTCGCAACAATATCTTCTAAACCTCCTGTATATGATGGAGTGAAAGAAATACGTGTACCCGACGAGATTTGTGAAGGTTGTAGATCTCACTGTTGCAGACCACCACTGAAGCATTCCAAAGGGTTCACAGTTGGTGCAAAACCTTTGGAGGCCCCAGACTTCCACGTCCCATTAAATGTGCTCTGAAATGTTTCTTCTAACAAAACCGCTCCATTCAAGAAACTGCAAGCTCCTCCCACATCACTGAACCTCTGATCAGTCTTTGCAGCGATCGAAAAGAAATGATCCAAGTTTTTCTCAGAGACCTCGTGACCCTAGCAGGTGAGTAGGTCTTCGGGCGCTGGTTCAATGTCCACGTATTCACTATCGAAACCCATAGCTATAATAGATTTTTCGTCTTAAACCCACTCCATGACAGGGAAAAGTCTGTGCTTATTTAGAAACCCTAAGACCTAAACGCTGTCTCGTTAAGAGAAACAAGGTTTTGCTGCTAACCTCCATCTTAAGCCCAGTTAGGTCTAAACGGTCCCCAGGTGTCCCGTACCACCTGTGGCCAACATCTGAGAGCACAAGTGGTCACAGAAACCTGTCAGGACAGTATGCATGTCGCGTCCCACACCTGCACACATGCGGGCTCTGATTGTTGGGTCAGACCTGAAGCTTCCTAGGGTTTTCGCCATTTTTCCTTCATCTCAAAGCATTCACCTACGAATAGAGAGTTTCCTACTCATGTATAGTTGATATAAAGCTTATATATTTAAATTATTTAACTTTAGTAATGAATTAATGCTAATTAATCCTTTTCCCATGGTTTTTTCTTTCCACATAAATCTAGTGTGTTGTTGGTAACTTTTCTAGTTGTCTTTAATCATATTTTTTGAAAAATTTTCCACAAGAAACTACGAAAAGTCGCATTAAAGACAACCCCCTTACTTCTATCACTTAATTTAATTTATTTTAATTTTATTTTATAATATCATAGTTTCAATACTACGGGTCACCAATAGACATGCCTAAAACCACCACTATTTACCTAACAACTCTAAATCTTTCACCAAATCAAATTTACCTAGTATTAATGATTTCCCAATACTTAACCACTTATTGGATAGAGTTCCAATAAAATATTTATTATTAATATCATATTACATGGATTCTATATTCCTAAATATCACAAAACCCAACCACTTAGTTGGCCTTCATTAATTAAATTACATCAACTACCTATGAACATTATTTATGGATATCCCAAAACTGAACCACTTAGTTTCCCTTCATGAATGACGCTACATCAATTACCTAGTGAACATTATTCACACACTCTAAATATGTAAATATGTAGTGGAACTTATTAGTCCCTCTCTCACTACTATTAATTTGTCTTTGAATTAGAGAAGTTATAATGTTTAACTTTGACAATAAATTATATATCATTTTATGTAATGAAAATGATTTTGTTTTTAACATTTTATTGGAAAATAAGTTTAAGATCTTATTTAAACTTCCACTTAAATTCATTAATGATCAGTTATGGTCAAAACAAAATAATAGCTAATTGGCTAGTAAATCAGAGTTAATGGAGTGGTTTCATCCATTCTTGTTGTGAAATCAAAGTAATCCTTTATCTATGTAGAATAAATATTGAGAGAAGAGAATTATAATTAAAGTCATATTTGTGGATGCGGGATTTAGTTTCCTACATTGTATGCTTGTAAGGAAATGCAGATGCACACCATCAAACTTTCAAAGTCTAGCCATAATTAGAATCTTCTTAAAGTTTGGTTTTAGTTGGTTTGTTAAACTCTGCCACTATTGTTGGAATGAATTAATTTATATAAATGATAGTGATTGATCATTATCCTTAAGGACCACGAGCCTAGAACATGACATCACATGCTTTCTACATTCAATTTTATTAGAATTTTCATTCTTCTTCCAAGAAAAGGTAGATTCAGAAGAGTTAATCCTCGGTGCCCATGATTTCCCACCCCAGCACTAAACATGTGTCCAACATCAAGATGCCTCTTTTCTACCTTCCTTCTAATCTCCTCTCCAAAAAAAATTCAATTTTATTAGAATTTTCATTCTTCTTCCCAACAAATGTGGATTTGGAAGAGTTAATCCACAGTCCCCATGATTTCCCACCCCAGCACTGCACATGCCTCCAACATCAAGATGCCTCCTTTGAACCTTCCTCCTAATCTCCTCCCCAACAAGTTACAACCTAATTCCTACCTAGTTTTCCATCCTAGTCATCTTCCTTATTAATCAAACTTTATTGAACTTTGGAATCTTGAAATCGCTTCTACTTCTATAACTATCAATATTGTGACTTTTTTCCCATTTTTATTAATCAACTACCTGTGAGCACATTTCATTTCTATTATCTCAATGGAGTACCAACATATATATGAAACTCATAGCCAAATAAATATCTCGTTTAAAAAATTATTAAATGAAAAATACTCTTTTAATTACTCATAAACATCATGATTTCTTGTTCACTCTTAGAATTGTTGCTTTTAATATAAAGTCTGCCCTCTTATACACAACTGCATTTTTTTGTTTCATACTAATTACATTTAACTATAGTGATAGCCTCTCAAACTAAGTGATCATATTATCATTTCCATTTACTAGACAAATACATAGTATAATGACACACAACTCTTTCTAGTGTTTGGAAAGATTTTCTCATCCTAAATTTTCTCTCTATATAAAATATTTTCTTCTAACCGTAGCATTTTCCCTTTCATTGGGTATCTTAAAATATTTATGAAAGGGAAGTGAAGTCATTTGTTTTCTAGATTTTTATTTTATCTAGCATGTCAAAAGAGACCATCATTAACTTTTTTTTATTTTTCATTTTTTTATTTTAAAAACATCATAAGCCTATGATCAAGAGATTTAAATCATAATCTCTATTCTAAAGTCACCCAACTAGAATATATATATATATATATATATATATATATATATATATATATATATATATATATATATATATATATACACACACACATCATCCTTCACTTATTATCCCTTAATTGGGATTATCAAATATTACAATGGATTACATGCTTAAGTGCCATGAAGATGTGATTGATATTAATAGAAGCACTAAAATGCTAAAATTTTCTCTTTAATTCATTGTATAATGATATCCAAGTTATCAAAATCATTGTTTAGATGTTTCATTGTTTTTTTTTGTAAATCGACAGTAGTATTAGTTAACAAATATGGTACAAATGGTTACAAAAAGAGGCCTGCCTGTTCTGGAAGAGGATGAGGAACCGCAGGCTGGCCAAACAGAGCACCATCTTGCCAAGGATACATGAAAATAGCTATAGAGATTAAACGAGTAGTGGCTCAAAACAGACTGAATGCCAAATACAGCTAGCAAGTTCTGTCTCAAAAAGAGAGTGGAAAAGAAGGTGGCTTGCCACGCAGGGCTGCTAGATAGAGCGAGATAGACAAAAGAATAAGTTGACCAAAACGCCCACGTAGGCTCGTAGAGACCATGCATATAAAAATAGGCCCAACATAACAAACGAGACCAAAGATAGACAAGAACCTGCCAAAGACCATGAGAAAGCCTGCCTGGAAACATCACTGGTTAGTTTTAGCTGCACCAGTTGTGCTAGCAGTACTGGGACCAACGCCATTGTCGCTCTTGGGGATGTTGCGAGGCTTGAAGCGCCTAATGACTGTTTATTTGTTTTCATCATCAGGGATCTCGATTGAGACATTTAGGACATGCTGCAGGTAGAGCTAAAAGAGCCTTATAAAGCCCTCCAACTGCTTGGCCTGCATTCTGAGTTCTTCAGTGAGGGACTTGAGAGAGATCTCCAGGCTGTCAAGGCGTGCAGAATTTTTGGCGGAGGCAAGGGAGTTCACTTGGTAGGCATCCTTGAGGGGCGCTCCTTGCATGCGCATAGCTTTGGCAAGCATAGTTTTCATCTGCCATGCCATACTTTTTGTCTTAAGGAATTGGGTAGCTCTGGTCGTAGGTGTGCCCGGGTCAGAGATCCAGTCAACCTCCTCACTAATGGCTTTGCTGTACATATTTTCATAAGCCTTTTCCACTTCGATTTGAAGAGCCTCAATACTCTGCTTCCCTCTCTTGGAGACTGAGTCATCATAACCCTGCCTAGCTTTCTGCAGCTCATGGGCTGCTTTGGAGCTGCGAAGATTGCGCTTGGGCATGGTTCGATTCCGGTCACGAATACTCTTCTTACAAACAGTGAAACACGAAGCATGCACAATGGGGCTGAGTGCTGGGAGATCAAGCAAATAGGCAGGGGTGAAATTATCCCCGATAGGTCATGTATTAATATAGAGACGCTCGGTGGAGTGGAGCTTGAGCTGAAATAAAGCTATTGTCTTTTCCAAATGCCTGACAGCCTAGAACGCTAGCCGATGACGGGCAACAACTTGATTATTGTGGATGCTGGCAGTCTGGTTGCCATACTTTTTCCTATTTAGGAGAGAACACTTGTACCACAAATTAACATCGGAGTACTGGCCTTTGTTAGTAGGATTGATTAACCACTTTCTCTAGCATGAGCCATAGGATAGACGCCAAAGGTGCCACCGCCCAGCATTTAGGATGAGCGAATAAGCCTTGCGAGCAAACCACATTAATCAATGATGATTGGTATCTTGTGAAACGTCCTCCTCCCTTGACATACCTTTGAGATCTCTCCTCGAGATTTGAAGGCATTTCTCACGTAAGCTGTCACATGTGACATTCTGCCAATAGGTGTCAAGTGCATCGTTTGGGTGGTCGACCGCGTGGATTGCTAGTACATTCGCCACAACATTCGCCGTGCATCGGACCGCCTGGAAAATGACTCCATTAAGAGTGGAAAGATGTTTGGCGATGAGCGTGGTGACCAGGGAGAGATGCCAATGCTTAATGATCTTCCCAGGTTGAGACCCATTTTTCAATCTTCATGCTACATTGATGGCTAACATCGAATCCCCTTCCACTATTGCGTTCCCCATCCCTAACCTGATAAGAATTTGCAGGCCCTGCTCCAGCGCTGCAAATTCTGCCTCATTGTTGGTGGCTTCACCAAGAGAGAAGTTGTAGATGTACACAATATCCCCTTTGTAATTGCGAATGACACCTCTGAGGCCAACCAAACTAGGGTTATCTCGCGAGGCTCCATCAAAATTCAATTTGCAGTACCCTAGAAGAGGGAGCTGCTAAGAAAGGAGAGAATTCACGCCCCACGGATGCTGCACTGGAGAGTTGGATCCAGTTGCAGCGTTAATGTGAAACAGGTTTAGAATACGCTGATCATTGGCCGAAGGCTTATTCTCTTGCTTAGATTTACTTGTGGTAAGGGCAGTTTCTCGCATGTTCTGCATTATGTCGGTTTTAATTTGATCCATTTGCATGGTTTCATTTTGAAATATCCTTCTATTTCTTCCCTTCCATGTAGACCAGACGATGAACCCTAGGCTAAGCCTCCAAAGAATGTTAACAGTATCATTGTTGGTGTATTTGGTTCGCCAGTTGGCTATGCTGTCCTATATGGATTCTCTGTTTCTGTCCATTTGTCTGAAGATTTCCTCCACCCACACCCATAGGTTATTGACCCATTCACAAGTATTTAGGAGATGATTCATGGATTCTTCCTCTTTTTCATAGAGGGGACAACGGGAGGGCCCTATGAAACCTTTCCTGCGCAAGTTCTCCCAGGTGAGGATTTTCTGGTTCATGAGAAGCCATAAGAAGGTTTGTATCATTGGCCAGTTAATGGCATCCCACACATTAGGATGCCAGGGCTTTTTGTCTTCTAGCTCATGTTGCTCTAGGTGAAATCTGGCTTCTTTGAGGTTGAAAGTACCTCCATCCAATTTCCCCCATCTGAGTTGGTCCTCATCCTGTGAATAGCGGATTTTCCTCTTATTCAGACAAGTGTGCAAGGATAAGAGTAGATTGTCATGCAGGCCTGCCTAGAAAGGGGGAATTATATGCCAATGATGTCAATGTGGATCCCTGTGGCTATTTTTCCAATATTGACAAACTTTATAATTACCAAGCTCCTAAAACCTTTGCTGGAGAGGAAGGTAGCCTGGACTTTCGAGTTTCAGACATTGTTACCATGCATCTTCCCAAAAGAGAGCCATGTTACCATTTCGAATTTCCCAGAAGCCATGATCTTGAATGGTTTTCGTATTCGCCCAGGCCAAGTTCCATATGGGGGATCCTGTGATGAAGCCATTCAATCTAATCAGGTCCAGAGGGCTGCAGTTTTCTGCATATTTGGATTTCCACATTTTTGCCCAAAGTGCCTGAGGTTCCGTGATCCCACACCACCAGAGCTTGGCACCATAGGCTTTGTTGATGGTGTCAGGGTCCTAAAGCCCCAGGCCCCCCAGGATTTTGGGTTTACACAACTTGTCCCAAGCCACTAAGGCCCATTTCTTACTGTCAGCTTTTCCAGACCAGAGGAAATTTATCTGAATATTTCTGATCTTTTGGAGAACACCTTTGGGGGCCGAAAGAATCGAAAGCATATACTGAGGAATAGCTTGCGAAACAACCTTAGTCATGATTAACCTTCCGGCGAAATTGAGGACCCTGTTAGTCCAGTAGTTTCCTTTTTCTTCTAGGTTGGAGAGTAATTTCTCCCAATGTTTTTTCTGCGAAGGCTTATCTGTTAGGGTAATCCCTAGATATTTAGAGGGCATGCTTTGTCTTCTGAACCCAAGGATGACAATAAGATTTCTCTAGACCGCCAAATGAGTATTAAAGAAAAATATGGAGGAATTATCTAGATTGAGGTCCATACCTGATGGTTGACTAAAGAGAACAAGGATGGCTTTGAAGCCTTGGGCTTCACGAACAGTGGGTGTACCATGGAGCATGGTATCGTCCACAAACTACTGATGAGTAGTGGTTGGGCAGTTTGGCAGTGGTTGAAGACCCATAATGGCATTCTTTTCCTTTGTTGATTTGATAATGTGGCTCATGCCTTCCATTAGAATGACGAAAAGAAAGGGCGAGATGGGATCCCCTTGATGAATTCCTCTAGAAGGAGTGAAAGGGAAAGTAGGAGCGCCATTGACCAAGATAGAAAAGCTGGGAGATTTGACCATGATACAATTGATCCATCGACGGCCAAACCCAAACGCCTTTAGAATTTCCTCGAGGTACTTCTAGCTGACCTTGTCATAGGCTTTAGAGAGATCCAGTTGTATGATCATGCCTGCCTTTCTTCTAGATTGGAGGGTGTGAACCATTTCATGTACTAACAGGACATTATCCATGATTTTTCAGCCTTCCACATAGCCTGATTTCTCCTCCGAAATAATTAGAGGGATAATGAGCTTAAGTTTGTTGGCCATTACTTTGGAAATTATTTTGTAAAGGACATTGCAGAGGGAAATGGGCCTAAATTTCGAAGGAGTAAAGGCTGCCTCTTCCTTAGGAATTAGGGCAATGAAAGTGGAGTTTAGGGATTTGAGAATGGAGGAGGATTTGCGGGAATCTTCAACCACCTCCCAAACTTCCTTCTGCACAACGTCCCAGCAAGCTTTAAAGAAATCAATGGTGAAGCCATCCGATCCTAGTGCCTTTCCATTTGGCATCTCTTTCATAGCTTCTTCCACCTCCAGCAAGGTGACTGAGCGATCCAAGGCTTTGTTTTGATCCTCCGAAACAAGCTTGGGGATGGAGGCCATTACTTCCCTGATAGCCCCTTCTCTGTCAATATCTGGTTTCGTAGCTATGTGGCTAAAGTGATCAATGAGGATGGAGGAGATCTCCTGATGAGACTGGAAGGAGGTTCCTTGATCATCTTTCAGACGGGTAATCTTATTTGTGCATCTATAATCAATAGCTGATCTATGGAAGAATTTAGTGTTCTTCTCCCCTTCTTTGAGCCATTGAATGCGAGATTTCTATCTCCAAAGGATTTATTCCTGCTGGCATCTTTAGTTCCATTTTTGCATAAGGTTTTGCTCAATGTTTATTGAATCCTGGGAGATGTCGCCTTTGAGCCAAACGTTGTGGATTTGTGCCATTTGTTCCTCTAAAGCCTGTTTGTCTTTGAATATATTCCCGAAAACTTCATGGTTCCAAGACCTAAGTCTGGCTTTGAGGTGCTTCAACCTAGCTTGAAGCTGGTACATTTTTGTGCCCCTGATGTCAAGAGGCTCACTCCACCATTGTTGAATTTTAGTTTTAAAATCTGGGTGACCAAGCCAAAACTTCTCAAACCTGAAGGGTCTATTCTTTGGTGCGCCTAGGATGGCCGCATCCAAGGTGATGGGACAATGATCCGAGCCTCTGCAGGGAATGATGTCAGATACCACATTGACTCCTTCAAGGAGAATATCTTCAGTAATGAGAAAGCGATCCAGTCTGGAAGCAATTTTCCTTTCTCCTCCTCTTTTGATATTCCAGGTGAAAAGGCCATTTTTGGGGAGGATATCAATGAGTTTTGCGGATCTGATGAACTGGTTAAGAGCCTTTGTATCTCTATTCAATTTCCTCAACCCCCCTTTCTTTTCTTCGATTGAGGTGATCACGTTGAAATCCCCCCCATAGATTACTTTGGCATTGGAATGTCTGAGTTGCAGCTTAGAGAGGTGATCCAGCAACAACAACTTGTTCTCTAGTCCCTGGGGGCTATAGACATTAGTGCACAGATAGGTATCAGCTTCACCAATAATTTTCCATTCCATGGCAATGAAAGATCTTGAAGCTTCTGCATTTTTGAGATGGAAGGAGTGGGGATTCCAAAAGATGGCAAGGCCCCCTTCCATTCTGTTCCCTTCCACTTTTGTATATTGCATTATTTCCCCCAATTTTCTACTAATGTCCTTCATTTTATTGCTTGAACATTTAGTTTCTTGTAAAAAAATCATGTCAGGGTTTTCATTTTTGACTTTTTTCCTTATATGTCTTTGTTTTCTCTGGCTATTGAGCCCTCTAGAATTCCATGAAAGAATCTTCATAATTAACAAGATTTTTAAGAGGAAAATGTGAAAGCCTCAAAGGCTTTCATCTTACCTTAATTGAGGAGCATCTGACCTAGCTCCTGAAGAGCTTCGTTATTTGTTCTTCTGCATCTCTTTTTTCGATGTTTGGAATTATGGTTTGTTTGATGTAAACCTTGGGTTTTGATTCCGAGTCCCTTCGTTGCCTTGAAGCCTCTTTTCTGTCCTTTGATTTCTGCATCTTGCCTTGTTAAGAAAAGAAAGTTGACCCTATCCACTTCTTCTTCTGGGATGTGTTCCATGCCCTTTTGCTTCCAATTCTCTACCATTTTGTTGAGGCCCATGCCTTCCCGCTCCAAGATATCATTGAGTTCTAGATCCTCAGTGCCTACCTCACTCGAGGTCATTTCCGCATCCCCTTCTAAGTCTTTATCTATTGCTGGGCTGTGCTGGATATTGTTCATTGTGGATGTATTAAGATCTAGGGATTCCTGTGTGTGGGTGCCCTGCACATTTTTTTCCAGATCTGTTTTTTGTAGGCTTTCTTCAGTTATAGTCTCCGAGCGCAGCACTTCAAAGGCATTAGCAGGTCCTTTATTTGGGACTCCTGTCTTGGGTTGGTGTTTTCTATTTGCTCGATGTCTACCATTGGGGCGAGAAAACCCTTCCTGATCCTTGCCCATGTTTTCCTTGGTTTTCTCTGTTGGATTATTCAGTGGGCATTCCCTGAAGAGGTGCCCATGTTCATGACATTTTTAGTAGTGAAAGGGGATTTTTTCATAATCAATGGCCTGAAAAAATACTTCATCTCTAAACTCCAGCCATAGACCTTCATGTAAGGCCCCTGAGACATCCATTTCAACACAAATGCGGGCACAAGAGGTGTACCTTTTTTGCAGGGTAGCTTCCGAGGCTTCGATGAAGGTGCCCAGTTTTTTGCCAATCTGTGCCAGTGTGGAGGGCCTCCAGTAATCAATGGGGAGAGAGAAGAGGCAGATCCAAACAAGGACGTGCATGAAAGTCTCTTGTTTAGCGGCAAAGTTGGGTTTCCAAGGTCTCATGCAGAGGCCTGCCGGGGCGTAAAAATACGGTCCTCCATCAAAAATTCGATCTCTGTCTTCCAGGTTCACAAAGACCACTGTAAAGAAACCTTTGGCCCCCAGGTGCAGCCTGATATCGCCCTTTGGCTTCCATTGCTGCTTTATCCACTGGCATAAGGATTTTTCCATTGGCTAGAAGCCCATGAACGTACAGATAATTGCATGTATCGTTATATGGTCTCTGTAGGCTTTCATTTTAGGATCTGTGGTAATAACCCTCAGGCTTTCTGTTGTTTTTGGCTTGCAGCGACCATGTTCTGCTTGTTTCTTGGTTTCGGTGGCAGATCCTGCTAGATTCGAGCCTTGCTGGGGTGGGTCCTTGGTACCAGTAGGTTCATTTGTTTTTCCTTCTGCTGCTAGAGGTCCCTACTCGGGACTTGGGACCCCGTTGTCTTTTTCCTCTGAGATTTTGATTCCATTTGACCATTTTTTACCTTGTGGTTCCTTGGTAAACCCACCTACTTTATTCTTTTTGTTTTACTCATATTTTCTGGCATTTTTAGATCCAACAATCTGCACCCCTTCCAGTGGGGCCTTTCCTTTGTCCATCATTACTTGTTTGTAATAAGGGGCCCCATTGGCCCCATGCGCGCCTCATTTCTTGGGCTAGAAGTGACCCATGCCTATGGAGCTCAGCGAACAGGGCACTGCCCTCCGCCAGAGTTTGACGTAGTGCTCAGACTGCAAAACAGAACCCTAGGTCTTTCCAGAACTTGAAGAAGGCCACATGGCAATGAAATGGTATTCTTTTATATGTTTCATTGTTATTGAATGTGAAATGCTTGTATTTTTAAGAAATTTTGAAGCATGTAATGGACACTTTTAGAGAAGGGTTCATGATAAAGACTTTCATTTTTGTTGTTATTATAAAATGTTAATAATTTTATCCATACTTCATTGTGTAACAACTTAAGTTAGCCAAACCATAGACCTCATATTTTGTTATCCTTGAATGTGAAATAATTGTATTTTTAAGAAATTTTAGAGCACATAATGTACATTTTTTATAGAGTGGTCACTATTTGATGAAAACTTTCATTTTTATTGTTTCTAGAGGAGTTTTCACTACTAGTCCCCTCAATAATTATAGAATTTATTTGATGTAATTGGTCATGCCTGGTCCATATAAAAGACCAAGTATTTCAACTTAGTTATTTGCGAAGATTTCTATGTCATTAGAATAACAAGGAAGCATTTCAACATTGTTATTTGTAGATATTTATATGTTATTGACATAAAAAAATATGGGATCCCTATTCTTTTTATTATTTCTATAAAACCAACACAATTTACATTTCCCAATGGTGCATCATCAAAAATATGTATTGTAGGAGTTGGAGGCGTCCAACTTACTTCACAAGCCATAATGAAAGAAGAAAAACATGAAGATGAATTAAATATCTGAACAAAGTTGTTCCAAAATACCAATTTACGTTCTTAAGATTACTTAGTGCCAAAATAAACCCATAATGTGTCTATTTTGTTTTCCTTTGCTTTATATATATATATATATATATATATATATATATATATATATATATATATATATATTTGTATATTTCAATTTAACCTAAGATTTTAAGTGACAAAACCAAGTATGATCCCTCGATAAAATTAAATCTCTAATGATTAGGATAAAAATAAACCTCTAATCAAGATGAAAATAAATCTTGAGGCCATATTCACACAACTTGGAATATATATTTTGTTGCCAAAGAGTATCCAATCTCATCCTAATGTGGATCTAGTCCAAGATTCCTTGACCAAATAAAGATGAAATGGATAATTGATCTATAGTCTTAGAGTTACTAGGACATGCACATTAAAAAATATGATGACCATGGAAATATTCATTTGTTGATGTTTTGTCTAATGAGTTATACTTTCATGCCAACTACCAAAGAAAAATTGAGATGTTCATCCAGTTCCTACTATTCCAAATATTTGACCAAGTTTTCTTCTTTGAATCATTTTGGTTTATTTCATGATGTGCCATGAACCCAAATCTTGCCAAGCACCCTCCTTAAGCAAAGCATGATAAGCCCCATTTCTTTCCCTATAGATGTGGAAAATTTTATCCAATTTATAACAATTTTTGAATCCCAAACATTTGAATATGTAGAATTTATTCTTCAATAACAAACAACATAAACAATTTCAAACTGATAATTTCAACAAAAATGTTTATACCTTTGTCCCAAACAACTTTCCAGCTTGTAGGAAAGGTTTTGAAATAGATATAGAATAATTGAGCCCCATAAGCTCCTCCAACAAGAGAAACACCTGGTTTTGAAATAGATATAGAAAAATTGAGCCCCATAAGCTCCTCTAGCAAGAGAAACACCCCACTGAAAGGAAAAATCAATAAATTCAAAGAGTCAATATCAATGATAAAAAAAAGATAGTTAAAGTCTAAGCAACTACCTTATGTTTATTGAGTTGTTTCGGGACTCAGTATAAACATAATTTAAATATGTTTTTATCTTTAATTTTTATAATATATAAATTTTATTTTAATTTTTTACTTGAATAAATTTACATATTTAAAATAATCTATTTTTTATTTGATTAATATATATTAATAAAATTGACTATATATGTCCTAGTGTATCTAGATGTAAGAGATTGAATGTTATTTAGGGATGTGATCTTCTCTCCACTCTAGGAGCTCCAATTGAGGTGTCAATTTCTTCTTAGTTGTTATGATGTGAACTCCTATTGAGGTGTCCACTTTTTCTTAGTTGTTATAATGTTTTTTATCTATCTTTTTGCTTTTGGTTGGCAGTAGGATAACTATATGATGATGTTTTTCTTATACTTCTTGTATATTATTTTTCTTTTGGTTGGCAGCACGATAATTGTATAATGATAAATTTCTATGTAACCCTTTGTGCTCTGTTTATAATTATATTTAGCCATAGTTATGAGGTCTATAGCCAATTCAATAGTGCTACTAATAATTTAGTAGTTTATTACTATGTCTTTGGGACTATAAATCTTTTTTTCTACAATTGATCGAGTTTTGTAACAGTTTTGATTTTCCCAATCTTACCCCCAAAAAATTAAATATTATATAAATTTCCAATTGTTTAAATAATTATGAAAAAAATAATTACATTGTTTTATATTTAACATTAAAAAAAAATTAAATTAAAATTTACACAAATTTACCAACACAAAAATCAATAACAATAAAATTATATAAAACTAAGCAAAAATAAACATCAAATTAATTTAAATTTAAATTAATATATTTAATATAAAAATATATAGAGTAACATTTCAAAAATACACTCAACTGAAAAAAGCAACGATTTAAAACACATAATTGAAAAAATAATATGTATCAATTTCATATCCATATATATATATATTAACATGTTTAAAATAATCCAACGATTTAAAGGAAGATAAAACCATATACATATATATATCAACATGTTTTTAAAAAACCAACGATTTAAAGGAACATAAAACCATATATATATATATATATATATATATGAGAGTTTATAAAAAAACGTTTACTCCTATCAATCTGAATACCATGATGATGAAAATATCAAAATATCATGATGAAAAATGATTAGATGACTGACTAACATCAATCAGAAGTTTCTGAGCTTTACTCCACAAATAAAAACTTGTGGGGGCATTCTGCCATCATGAATTCCTGCAGAATTCACTCCTGGGTGTCTGGCTCATCTGTGGGCAGCTTATAACGGCACAATGGACAGTTATTTCTGCGATTAAGCCATTCAATGATGCAATGGCTATGATACAGATGGTTACATGGTAGTTGTCTCGCTGCTTCACCAACAAGCATTAGATCTGTACAGATGGCACAAATTGCATTTCCACTGGTTACTTGATCAATCGAGATTATCTGTGTAGGCAAGTTCTCTATTGCTGACTGAGATGCAGGAACAGTGTGTTGATGCCCACCTTCAAATTCATCAATCCACATAATTTCCATTAATCCATGCATTTTCCCTCATTAATTCATTAATCCACTCATCTTCAGAAAACAAATATAACATTCCCTCTTGACTATCATCATCTTCCTCCAATTCAGATTCATCAATGGAACTCTCCATCAATGCATCATTGCTAGACACATTGCCATCCTCTTCACTCATGTGATCATCTTCCGAAGGATCATAAAATTGCCTGTTACATCTGTAAAATTGCCATCTCAGCTCCAATGTTTTCCCGTCCACATCGTGGAGAATACGTTGCCAATCCATATTATTTCCCAGGATGCTTAAGAACACACATTGAGATTGAGGGCTATCTGTTACTCTGACATGAAGAAAACGTGCAGGGCCACTCTCATAGAGTTCCCATGGGTGTGAGGTGATTGTAAGTCGTTGAGCAGCATTATCGGTACTGGAGTTAACAATACCTCAAATGGGTTCGTGTCCTTCTTCACTGTCAGTGCCGTTGGAACCATGTCTGGCTTGAGGTTCATTGAAGGCTATGTACCGTGGGCTCAATTCGATCGTCAGCCCGTTCACGTAATAATAAATTACTCTACCGTTAAAAAAAACCATTTGAGCAATATCTTCATCCTGTGGCGACTGGGAATCCCAATTCGTATGAAATATTGCAGAAGGTTCACTATGATGCAATTCACTAAGAAAAAACACTTCTCTGCACTGACACTCGCAGCAAGAACAGATGTTCGACCCAAATTCAAAGCATTCTATTCCATTTATAGGCACAATTTGACACGGATTATTTTCAAATCGCTGTTGTGGTTTCTCCATGTTCAACCAAAATAGTTCTAGTATTTTAGATTTGTTTATTCAAATAACTACCACCTCCTCATTTTGGTTGAAAATTATAAATAAAGTGCAATAGATAACCGAGTAGTCTTTACTGTGCCTTTTTTGAAGGCTTTTATGGTGACTTTTTACGGTGTAATTTCTCTTTTATTGAAAAGAGAAGTTTGATTGCTAACTTTGCACAATCGAAATGCCCTAAAAGTTTTTGAGTGTGCTGAATCCATATATAGAGTCAAAAAACCAGTTTGAATAACAAAAACCAAAATTTTACCTTAAAATTTTTCACAAATTCCAACACCTAAAACTTCAAAAAGTCACACTAAAGACAGCTCCATAGATAACCCTCCTCCGTAATCAGTTTATTATAAATAAAGTGCAATAGATAACCCTCTGTAGTCTGTTTATTTCTTTGATTCCTTCAAAATTGACCTATGTAAGTTAAGTAGTAAGAGGAGAACTCCCCTGTCGGAAACAGTAAGGGGCGTGACCATTTCCGCCTCTGTGGCATCCGTGAGGGTTGAAAATTAGAAATTAAAAACCCTAATTATAATTAATAAAATGCAATAGATAACCCTTTGTAGTGGCACAGCCAGAATTGTATTTTTTTTCATTCATTCAAAATTGGCTTATGTAAGTCGAATAAGAGGAGAACTCCGCCTTTGTGGCACCTGTGAGGGTAGAAGGTGGGTTTGTGCTCTGCTCAGGCAGGGAACATGATCTGTCCTTTTGAGGGAGGGAGGCAGGGAGGTAGAGAGCGCGTTGCTACGAGTACAACTATGACTATCTGGCAGTTCTGTGTTTTATTATCGAGGGGGACCAACGCGTTCCTGCGCGGTTACAGAAGATCAATCGCTAACTCACCCATATCATATTGCTAACACCAGTCTCCTGTTTATTGAAGACTCTAACTACCTTACCCGGGTCTAGAGATAACACCCCCAACCCCGTTCAATGCCTGAGGATCAGTTGATTGAGCATTACTATAATCATATCCGCATCAACTCGCCATAAGGAGGAAGGCAACTGTGGGCCGGATGGATGGTCTAAGAAGGGAAAACAAAAAACGCCAAAGAAATTTATATTATAAGAATGGGAAAAAGAAAAAAATCATAAGGAAGGAGTAAAAGGAAATCACTTTGTTGAGCAAGAAAGTGGGGAAGCCCTAATCGGTAGCTTATTGGCTGTGAGTTATAAGGCACTGGTTCAATTTTTCTTGATTCCATCAGAGTTAGGTTTCTTGTGTTAGAGTGAGTAAAGGTGTTGCCACGGCACTCACTGGTTTCTTGGTTTGCCAAAATGGCGTTAAGCTTGAAGTCTCAAGTTCGATTCTTGCCATGAGAAGAAGAGTAGTTGAAAAAGAGTGAGTAAACGTGTTACTGAAACGTTACCATTTCATTGTTTAAACAAAGTGTATACAAATTAACTTTTCTCTGAACTAATATGCAGACATATTTTAGGGATGGTTCAATCTCTTTGGATTTTGATAGAGCAAAGTTAAAATAGATATGCACAATTTAGAAATAATGAAAATATCAAAGTCAACTAAATGGATTAATTTCATACCTGTTGATGCTTTGAATCCGTTAGATGTTGTGAATCAGTATGATGATTAGTAATATACTTCCAATAATATTTGATCACAGCTTGCCAAAAGCTAACTCTCCCTTTAGTGAATATGTAGACATATTCAAAGATGTTTTTACTCTTGATATACTTTTTCTTTGAAGAGCACAACTTCAGTATAATACCAATATCGGATGACATGGTTTCTACCTCTATAAATATCCCAAAACCTAACCAGTTAGGTCACCTTAATTAATGAAGGCACATGCACTATTTGGCGGGCTTTGTGGGAGTTAATTTACTATCCATAATCTGCGGAAAGTTATCCATGGTATTGTCTCATAGGTGGCATAAAGGGGCAAAAAGTAAATTGAAAAGTAAATGGGTGAAATATTGCTAGTGTATAGTTGATATGAAGCTTATATATTTAACTTGTTTAACATTAATAATGAATTAATGCTAATCAATATTTTTCCCATGATTTTTCTTTTGTTTTGTTGGTAACTTCTAAAAAAAATTATTATTTTAAGTTTATTTTATAATACCACAATTTCAATACTATGGATCACCAATATACGTGTCGAAAACCATCACTATTGATTTAACAACCTTAACTCTTTTACCAAATCAATTTTACCTAATATTAATAATATCCCAATACTTAACCACTTGGTAGGTAAAGTTCCAATAAAATATTTATTATTAAGATCATATTAGATGGATTCTATATCTGTAAATATCACAAAACCCAACCACTTACTTGGCCTTCATTAATGAAATTACTTCAACTACCTGTGAAAAGTATTTGACGATATCGAAAAGTGAATGTTTAACTTTGGAAATAAATTATATATCATTTTATGTAATGAAAATGTTTTATTTTTATTTTTTTTTATTTAACATTTTATTGGAAAATAAATTTAAAATCTTATTTAAACTTCCACTTAAATACATACATGGGTTTGAGACTTTACCAACAACTCAAACATTAACAACATTCTATGCAATTAAGACCATAACCCATTTTTTGTCACCTTGGTTACCCAAACCCTATTGTGTATTTGCACAAATTTGCTAACATAATGTACCTTGTCATTGTTTAAACAAAGTTTATGCAAATTAACTTTCCTATGAACTAATATGCAGACATATTTTAGGGATGGTTCAACTTCTTTGGATTTTGATCCAGCTAAGTTAAAATAGATATGTACAATTTAGAAATAATGAAAATATCAAAGTCAACTAGATAGATTAATTTCATAGCTGTTGATGCTTTGAATTTGTTTGAGGTTCTGAATTCGTTTGATGATTAGTAATATACTTCCAATGATATTGAATCTGTTTGATGCTCTGAATCTATTTGATGATTAGTAATATACTTCCAATGATATTTGATCACAGCTTGCCAAAAACTAACTCTCCCTTTAGTGAATATGTAGACTTATTCAGAGATGCTTTTACTCTTGATATACTTTTTCTCTAAATGAACAAAACTTCAGTATAATACCAATATCGGATGACATGGTTTCTACCTCTATAAATATTCCAAAACCTAACCATTTAGCGCACCTTAATTAATGAAGGCACATGCACTATTTGGCGGACTTTGTGGGAGTTAATTTACTATCCATGGTCTACTAGAAGTTATCCATGGTATTGTCTCATTTAATTTAATTTATTTTAATTTTATTTTATAATACCACAGTTTCAATACTATGAGTATTGTCTCATCGATAACATAAATATTGAGGGGAAAAAGTAAATTGAAAACTAAATAGGTGAAATATGGCTCATGTATAGTTGATATGAAGCTTATATATTTAACTTGTTTAACAATAATAATGAATTAATGTTAATTAATATTTTTTCCATGATTTACTTGAACTCTTTTACCAAATCAAATTTACCTAATATTAATGATATCCCAATACTTAACCACTTAGTCGGTAGAGTTCCAATAAAATATTTATTATTAAGATCATATTACATGGATTTTATATCTGTAAATGTCACAAACCCCAACCACTTACTTGGCCTTCATTAATGAAATACTAGGGATCACCAATATACGTGTCTAAAACCGCCACTATTGATCTAACAACGTTAACTCTTTTTCCAAATCAAATTTACTTAATATTAATGGTACCCCAATACTTAACCACTTAGTGGTAGAGTTTCAGTAAAATATTTATTATTAAGATCATATTACATGGATTCTATGTCTGTAAATATGAGAAACTCCAACCACTTACTTGGCCTTCATTAATGAAATTACTTCAACTACCTGTGAAAAGTATTTAATGATATCCCAAAACTGAACCACTTGGTTTCCCTTTATGAGTGAGGCTAAATCAATTAGCTAGTGAACATTATTTACACACTCTAAATATGTAGTATTAGTGAAACACGGATTTGACTATTATTGATTTGTCTTTGAATTAGAAAAGTTATAATGTTTAACTTTGAAAATAAATTATATATCATTTTATGTAATGAAAATGTTTTTTTTTTTAATATATTTTATTGGAAAATAAATTTAAAATCTTATTTAAACTTCCACTTAAATTCATTAATGACCAGTTACGATTAAGACAGACTAATATCTAATTGGTTAGTAAATCAGAGTTAATGAGGTGGTTTCATATATATACTAACCACCTCATTAACTCTCATTTACTAACCAATTAAATATTAGTCTGTCTTAATCATAAATGGTCATTAATGAATTTAAGTTGAAGTTTAAATAAGATTTTAAATTTATTTTCCAATAAAATATTAAAAAAAAACATTTTCATTACATAAAATGATATATATATATACACACACGAACCTCGGCTTATTCTTCCTCAAATGAGATTATCAAATATTACAACACCTAGCCATAAACCATTCAAATTAAAATGTAGAGGGTATTTATACTCCTAAGAAATTGTTCTATAAGATAGGATGTCTAACTCTTGATTGTTAAAAATTACATGCTTAAGTGCCATGAATATGTATTGACTTTAATAGAATCAATAAAATTATATACTTTTCTCTTTAATTCATTGTATAATGATACCCAAGTTAGCCGAATCATTGTTTAGATATTTCATTGTTATTGAATGTGAAATGCTTGTATTTTTAAGAAATTTTCATTTATTGTATAATGATACCCAAGTTAGCCAAATCATTGTTTAGATATTTCATTGCTATTGAATGTGAAATGCTTGTATTTTTAAGAAATTTTGAAGCATGTAATGGAGACTTTTCGACAAGGGAGTAATCTTGATGAAGATTTTCATTTTTGTTGTTATTATAAAATGATAAGGTTTTTCTCCATACTTCATTGTGTAAAAAATAAAGTTAGCCAAACCATAGACCTAATATTTTGTTATCTTTGAATATGAAATATTTGTATTTTCAAGAAATTTCGGAGCACATAGTGTATACTTTTTATAGAGTAGTCACTATTTGATGAAAACTTTCATTTTTATTGTTTCTAGAGGATTTTTCACTGCAGGTCCCCTCAATAATTAAAGAATTTTTTTGATGTAATTGGTCATTCCATGGTCCATATAAAAGCCCAAGTATTTCAACATAGTTATTTGCGAATATTTCTATGTCATTAGAATAACAAGGCCAAGCATTTCTATGTTATTTGTAGAGATTTCTATGTTATTGACATAACAAAATATGGGATCCATATTCTCACTTTTTATTATGTCTATGAAACCAACGCAATTTACATTTCCAACTGTGTATCATCAAAATTATGTATTGTAGGAGTTGGAGGTGTCCATATTACTTCACAAGCCATAATTAAAGAAGAAAAACATGAAGATGGATTAAGTATGTGAACAAAGTTGTTCCAAAATACCAATTTATCTTGTTAAGATTATTTAGTGCTAAAAGACACTCATAATGTGTCTATGTTGTTTTCCTTTGCTTCATTTGAATATATATATATATATATATATATATTTTAAAGATTTTTATATTTTAATTTAACCTAAGATATTAAGTGACAAAACCAAGTATGATCCCCTGATAAAAATAGACCTCTAATGATTAGGATAGAAATAAAACTCTAATCAGGATGAAAATAAATCTTGAGGCCATATTCACACAACTTGGAATATATATTTTTTTGACAAAGAGTATCCAATCTCATCTTAGTGCGGATCTAATCCAACATGCCTTGACCAAATAAAGATGAAATGGAAAAGTGATCTATATTCTTAGATTTAGTAGTACAGACACATTACAAAATATGATGACCATGGAAAGATTCATTTCTTCATGTTTTGTCCAATGAGTTATAATTTAATGCCAACTATAAAAGAAAAATTAAGATGTTCATCCAGTTCGTGCTATTCCAAATAGTTCACCATTCTTCTTTACACCACTTTGGTTTATTTCATTATCCTTGTCTAAAAATTGGGTGATGATAAAATGCCCAAACCCATGTTTTCTCAATCTAAGGACAACCATGGATGCTCATGTCATATTTAAAATAAATTTTCCATTAATGTAATTCAAGAGGATTTTTTTTGTGCCATTGAAGCATATATGTCCATAATTTCAAAAAAGACATTCCTAAGAAGTGATGTTGAATTGGGGGGATTGGACTTTGTTCCAAAAACCTTCCCTAAACAAACCTGAACAACCATCCCAACTTTTGAAAAATATTTTTATAAAATTATCATTTATTTTAATTTCATAAATATTCTCAAAACAAAGTTAAAAAGGCATCTCAATTCAGCCAAAATATTGTTTTAAAACCTTTATTTAATCTAATTTCATAAAACTTCTAAAAAAAAAGCTAAAATTTCATCTCAACATCAATCCTAGGATATATTATTTCAATCATAGTAAGTTCATGGAGGCTACAGAGGTTGAAAGGAGGCCAAGCAATCTGAATAGTGGCGATGGCTGGAAAATTAACAATTGTTGGATCCCTGTCATTTCCTCTTAAGTTTTAATTAATCAATTTATTATTATTATTATATTTATTTATTTTTATTTATTATATGATGATGATTATGATTAACATTTGCTAAGACCAATGCGACCTATCAGACCTCAAGAAAGGTAAGAGAATCTAAGTTTGATTCTTCAAAATCTTTTTTCCTCTTATCAAAGAGAAGGGAAATAAGTGCTCCAAGATCGCTATAGGTGGGTTGGCTTAATATTTGAAGGAGATTGGAAGTGTGATAGATGTTAGGGAATTGGGATTGGATGTGAGTAAGAGCCGGGGAATCTAAAAGGAACTAATTTGCATCTTCCACCTGCCTAGTATCGCAAATATGACGGATTCCATTATTCTTGGTAGCCTTGGGAATATACCATCGCCTGGTTTCACTTTGAAGCTCATGAGAATTAGTTCTTATCCTATCCATGTTCATTTTTTTCTTAGTGTTGGTTAGCACAGAGAGATCATTCTAATTATCATGGGTGGCATTGATCACCTCCTTATAGTATTTAATATTCCTTTTACCCTCCAGCTCCTGATCCTCCCACAACTTGTCCTTAAAATTATAGGTAAAATTATTTTTGACACTATCTTTACTTCCCATACTGAGCTCCTTCTTAATTCCCCAATGGTTGAGCCAAGACTGGGCACCCTTATGCCACTCGTGCTTGAGGCGAAGATGGGGGTTTTGACTACAGTTAGAAGCAATTTTTGGGAGCCTTTTGGATTCCATGTTGTAAAGCTTCTTCTTATATGTCATATATCTAAACATAGTCGTACTTTCAATGGGGGACAAACCAACTTCGATCAAGAGGATAGGATAGGGAGTATTTCCCTTGATCTATAAGTTGTAGGTTATGAATTGCTTTTGAATTTTCTCAATCTTCCTCCATGACTCATAGAATATACTACAACCCCAAAATTCACATCTATATAAGACAACATGGGTGACAAGAGCCTCAAATAGGAACCTTTTTTACTCCAAATGTAAATATTGACCGACTTACAAATTTTGTCAAACTCATAATAAGCTTTCCAACCTCCAATAATCCTTTTCTCGATGCTATAATTTCAGTTGAGTTGATGAAGGAAGTCAATGCCCAAATAATTATAAGAGGAAACTTGATCTAAGCACTGGTTATTATACACGAAACTACCATGGGTGATCCTTTTGGATTTAATGATCACGACTTTAATTTTGTCGGTATTAACGATCATACCCATCTTGGATAAGTAGACATGAAGAGTCTACTTGTCAATGTCATCATGTCTTTTTGCAAGAATAACTATATTATTATTATTATTATTATTATCATTAATTATTTTTAATTTATTATTATTATTATTTGTAGTCTTTCCACATCCTAATTTCTTGATTTTTAAATTTTTATTATTTATTTGTATTTTTTGACTACTAATAAACAATTGATTATTTATTTATTTATTTATTTGACCATTTATTATTTTTATTTATTTCTAAGTTTTTAGAATTAATATTTTTGATTATTTAAGTATCACTTGTTAGTCATCCATAATTTTTACTATTTGTAGATGACTATATATTGTTCCTAGATTTCTAAAAACAAAATTTCATGAACATTGTGAGTTTTAGAAATCTCATTGCCTTCATTATCCTTAGAGAAAAAATTTCACTACTCTACCATTTTTCCATTCCATGGTCACCCTGCAGCTCCTAAAAGACTTCTTATGTGCTTTTACCTACCTTTGTTCTTGTAGATGACTAGGGTTTTTGAAGGCATTTTCTTGGTTTCATGACTTTCATGGTTAAATCATCAATAAGGCTTGTATCCTGATGTTCTTACACCTTCCCATATCCTTAATATACCTTCATAAACACTTCCCATCACTCCTATCCCTCAAACTCATCATTTTTCTACAAAACCTAGCCTATTGCTACAATTTGATACTTTGCAATACTAGGCCTGTGTTTTTCCCTTTTGGACCCCTTCCCCTAACTCAATCATTGATATTACACTTTCCCCTACTCTATAACATTTGTCCCTATCCCAAAAAATTTCCCCAATAATTTAGACAAACCTTAACCCCTTCATTCCCCTCCCTCTACAAGGCAATCCTAAATCCTCTGTTTTGCCTACACCAAACCCTAATTTCCCCTTCCAACTAAGCTAGGGTTTGCCATGGAAAAGAGGCATAGGAGCAAAGGATAGATATTATAGGTCATATCAACAAGCATAAATCCATAATAACTCATAAACGTCACACCTCCATCATTTTCCAAGAATTCTTTCCAAAGGACAAATCATTTGCCACACCTAGGGCTATTTTTGCTTCAAACTATGTTTCTGACCAAACAGAGATGAATTTGAAAACATTGAGAGAGTTTTTTGTCCACCATAGGTCCAATAAGAAAAAAATCCTTTAGTGTTTACACAAGTATCATGTTTTGGGAGCAATGTCAAAAATACAGGTGTCACGGGAGAATTGCTGCACTTCTGGAGTGACCTTGGGAAAATCAGGCTTTCCCATAGCTGCGATGTCCAAATGACTTTATTGATGGGTCAAAAACCAACTATACTAGAATATATTTCCAATGATCTATCATGAGCTCAATTTGGAGTTGAGGAAGGCATCCAAAAGTTGTTTGCACTAGCACTCTTCATTTCTGCACCATCATTAAGCACGTTTTGACCAGTCTTGGGAAAACCAACCTTTGACAGGTCCAATAAACTCCAATCAGAGAAGAAATGGTATATGTAGAAATTAGACAGGATATTATTTCCAATGAGCTATCATGAGCTCAAATTTGAGTTGAGGAAGACATCCAAAAGTTGTCTCCACCAACACTCTTCATTTTTGCACCATCATTCAGCACTTTTTTACCAGTCTTGGGAGAATCCACTTTTTATAGGAAAAATAAACTCCAATCAGATAAACGAATGTATTTTTGGAAAGTAGATAGGATAGGCTTTCCAACGCGCTATCACAGGCCCAATTTGGACATCGGGAAGGCCTCCAATTTCCCTCTGCAAAACACGCTACACATAGGGAAGCCCGACAACCCCAAAAAGCATTCGGACATTGCGCTTAGGGCTGGGAGGACCTAATAGTGCGTTCAGGTGCTACAATTAGGTCTGGGAGGACCCCCGTGCATTCAAGAATTTCTCTTAGGGCTGGGAGGACCCGACAGTGTGTTCAGGCGCTACGCTTTTTCCTGAAGCTCCTCCTGCACTTGCAAACACTCAAATGACATCAAAACAACCTCCAGACTGCCATCAAAGGTTTATGAAGCATCTCTAAATGGATTATAACAAGAAGCAAAGTTTTTTCACTAATTTTTTCCTCTCATTAACATGCCCTAGCATCATAGTGATCCTCCTTCATCACCCTTTCCAAATCCTTCGCTATTATCCCATGTCTCAAGTACATCTAACAATGAAGATGATGGCCATGAAGAATCGATCAAGGAGGAAGAAAACAGTGAGGCTCACAGTGGGTCTAAAGGTAGAAAATCACATATCAGTAAAGAGCATAGTAGAGTCACAACAGTGAGGCTGATGTCAATAAATATGAGCAAAATAAAATAGAAAGCCAAGGCCACTAGTGGAAATGTTAATGAAGAAATAAAGTAGTAAAAAACATGGCATTAGATCCAAGGGTCATAAGAGAAGTAAGAGAAGTGTTACCAATAATAAATATGACAGTGTGGAAAATAAGCAATGTAGGTAATTAAGAAGCTAACATCATGAAACAAATAACAGTGAAGTTTATTGTGATCATGAAGATAGTGGAAGATATGAGAGAAGAAAATGCCAAAAAGGAAAAGCCTTCAAAGAGGCAAAGGAGGAAGAAAACCTTAACATTTTTTATGAACCATGGGGCTAAACACCAACAAAACCTTGGAATATTGGCTTAAGCTTATCTACAGGCCTCTTAAACCCCATAAGGAAGACAACCACCAATTTTGGGAAATTTTTGACAAATTTTGGTTTTTTGCAAATTTTGAGGCCTCTAAGCGCAACACCCCTGGCGCTACGATTTCATCTCAGGCATCCTCAGGAGGAAATATTTGAATTTTTGGAATCCTCAGCTCGGGTACAGCATGCTCACCAAATTTCAGAGAATTTGGAGATTTTTTGACCCTTCAAAAAGTCAAAAAACACCTCATTTCACCTTTCTGCCTCATTTTGAGGCATGGCGCTGCGCCTAGAGCAGTGTTGGGAAATTTACTTTTTGGATAGTTTAATGGAGCCCAACCAGAAAAATAAGGGAATTTTTGGAAAGTAGACTCAGCAGGCTTTCGAACGGGCCATCAAGGAGCCAATTCAGACGTCGGGAAGGTCATAAAAATTTGGATGCAAGTGGACCCAGTTTCTCTTGTGTAGGCACTATGCTTTCAGACCTCACTATGCGTTTTTGGCCAAAAAGTCAACAAAAGACACTCGTTAATGGAAAAATGATATTTTAGTGTTTTTTGAGGCAAATCACTCCAAATTTAGGTGCTAGGAGTTATTTTTGCATTTATTTCATGAGATTTTGTGCATTGGGCCTTACATGGTCTCTTAGGCATAAATGACATTTATGGATGATTTTGACATTTTCAAACCTTAGTTAGGGTTTTTTCCTTCCTTTGCTAGATAAATAGAGCATGAGGACCTTATTGTAAAAGGTTGGCATTTGATGGCTCTTGAGAGCAATATATGGTTTTTTGGAGATTGAAGAAGAAATTGGTGTTGTGGAATTTGTGAATGGCTTGTTTGGCTTGATGATGGAGAAGGCTTGCTTGCAAGATCCCTGAGCTTGGTTAATGGTGATGTGCTTCTATTCAGTTATTGTTTTCTTATGTATCATTGTGTTTCATCCTTCTATATTGCAGTAGGAAGAAATGTTTTTCAAAGGCACCTTAGCTCTGTTTGTCCTTCACTGCCTCTATGTTTTCCTTTGCTAGGTCAGTTTAGAGAATTCTTAGTTGCTCTCTAGACCCACCCAAGCTTGTTTATCTTATGAATGGTTCAATACATTAGATATCATAGATGTTTTATGGTTATCCATGCTTGTTTGATGTCACTAAAACACTGTTCTTGAGATCTTTCTTTGAAATACCACTAATTAGGTTTGCCAAAGAGGTTATGTTTCGATCATACCCTTTGTCCATGCTTGAATAGTTGTTTCGAAGATCTTTATGGCTATGATCAATGATGTTTAGGAGTTCCCTCTTCTTTGATTAGAGTTATATGTTTATCTTAAATGTTTTCTAACCTTGAAGGTGAAATCACTAGAAGTTAAATGAGTTTCTTGCCTTCTATAGTTCACGAGATTGTTTGTCTTAAATTCTTATTTGCTTGAGTTGATATAAAGAGTTATTGGTTTGCCCTGTCTTATGATTACTTCTTTATGTTGAATAGTGTTGAAGGCCATCCTTGTTAAAGTTTTTGACAAAGGATTCTTAATTTCCCTTTTCCCTACTTTGTTCACAAACTTGATGTTCATCTCATCTCACACAAACCTTGAAAATCCATTTGACCAGGTTAGATTTTCCCTGTGATGCACCCTGATTTCATTGTTGATCTTTCCATGACTTTTATAGACTCCATAGCCCAATGACTTCAAGATTTCCTCACTCCATCTATTCTACTTGATCATCTACCCAACCAAAACAAACAAAAAAACCCTAAACTTAACAACTAGCCTAAAATCAAACCCTAAAAGCAAGCAAGTTCACATCCTTTGCACAAAATATAGAGAGCCCTCTCTGAGTCTAGGAAGGCTAGGTCCTAGGACTCCAAAAACTGGTTTGATGTTACCCCTGTTCGTCTAACAAATTATGGGACCTAACATCACTCATTTATTCGTTTTATTTTTGTGTTTTGATTATTTAGGGTTGACCAAAATATTCTTTATTCAAGTTTGACCATTTATTATTTTTATTTATTTCTAAGTTTTTATAATTATTTTTTTTGGGTTATTTAATTTTGACCCAAAGACTCTTTTTATTTTATTAATTATTTATTGTTTTGATTATTTAGGGTTGACCTAAATATTATTTTTATTTTAGATATTCTTTTCATTCAAATATTCCTTCTTTTTAATTATTTTCCTTAATTCAACATTAACAACTATATTCTAACAATTATTTTCTTATATTAAAATATTGTTTATTAATAAATAATATTTATCTAGTGAAATACAAGTGTTATATTTTAATGACAAAAAATTCTCTTCATCTATTTAACTTGATTCCAACATCTCATTCTTCATCTTATCCTTAGGATGAACTACACTACACTGGATGGTTGGAAACTCTGATAATGTGAATTTTACCTAAAGTTTTCTTGCTTTTCATGATATGGATCACATAAGCCTAAATTCAATTATCTTTTTCTATAATGACCATTTAATTAATTTTATAAATCCTCTAAAAATAAAATAAAATAAATATTATTTCTCAAAAATATTTTCTAGAATTATTATTTAATTTAATTCCATAAATATTTCCAAAATAAAAATAATAAATTATTTCAACTTTACTAAATATTTTTCAAAAATTATTAATCTAAGTCATTTAAATATGTTCCCTGCCATAGAAAAAAGCAATTGCAACAAATTAGAAAAAGCAATTGTAACAAATTAGCTTTATAATTGATTCATCTTAACATTCCATAAATATAAAAATGAAAGTTAAAACAAAACTTACATTTTAAAATTATGATAAACCTAGGGACATTTTGATATCAAAATGTTAGAAGACAAAATTTAAAACAATAACTTTACTCACCATGAAAACTACTTTAAAAAGGTCATAACATAACAATTACAAACATTCAACCATATTCGATTAAAAACGTTTTTTTGAAATCACCAAAGGTGCAAATTCAATCATTTGCAAACATCATAAATTATAATGAAAATGGTGCAAAAACATTGTAAAAGATGATAATGAAAAGTGGCATTCCTTTCCAGATTCACAATGAAATCTACGATGCCAAATTATAACAAATCTGTTGCTGAATATATACCTCCTTTCATAGGGAGCCCTCGGATTCACCAGGACAGGAAGCATCAATTGTATTAGTGAGATGACTATATATTATTTGTTCTAATATTTGATGAGAACCAAGGACATAAATTTATATGATATTTTCTATTATTTGTAAAGAGAATTGGTTTGATGAACTCATATTCTTCTACTTGATCAGAATCTCTATAGGAAGACGCATAAGAGTGCCCCCCCTCCCATTAAATCACTTGAGATCCACCACAATTTTTTGAGTAATCTGACTTGATGCTATGCTCTTGAAAAGGAGACTCAAACTTTGATTTTTTTGAAGTCATAGAAACAGAAGTTGGCAATTCGCTCTCAGGTTTGACCATTACACGAAACAAATTATTAGAATTTAGGTAGAACACATGTTCAACAGGCATATTTTCCATCGAGGCTATAATCTCTGCTATTCCCTTGCTACTTCCACCAGAGGAAATGTTGCACACATCTGGTTTTGATTTTAGTACTTTACTACTACCATGTTGTATATTCATAAAGGTATTTTTGTTATTTTTATTGCTAATGGGACTATTGGGAATAACTTGGATTACAAAACCTGTAGGAAATAATTTTACTGGTCCAAAGATGAAACTGTTCATTGATACAGGGTGACATCACACAAATTTTGGTAACCAACATGATATCAAGAATCTTTGAGCTCCAAAGATTAATTTAGTTTGTTGAATTAGGCCCAACTTGTTTGACTAGCTGGTAAATCTTCCAACCAACTAAGAAATCTACCACCCAGTATCCCTAAACCACCCTAAAAATCAAGAACCTTTCCTGTGCGCTCTTCAAAACTTTTAGGTAGACAGGACATTAGGAAACCCTGCGAGTAGTGACGCATAAACAACTATCTGTATACATATATATTTATGAAATTCATCCAACGAAGCTATTATATTTTGTCTTGGGGTTGTTTCTATGTTGGGTTTAGGATTTGGATTCGCCCAATGTGGTGAAGGTCCAGGGTTTTTCCTCTTATTAATTTTAGCAATAGGGAAATCCACATAGTGGTGCTTCTTTACTTATTTAAGCATTGCAACATCCTTTCACCACTTTATAAGATCAATTATCTTTGAAAATCCCAAGGGCTTCTCATCCAGAATTGTTCTGATTCCTTTTTGGAATTATTTAGCAATGCTTGATATTCTGTATCTGATATTTTGATATTGTTTTTCGAATTAATCACATTTCAAGTTACTGATCTACTTTTCTGCATATTCCTCATTGAGGGCTTGAATTCTTTGAAGGGACCTAATTTCTTTTTGGCCAAATTTGTCATAGATAAATATGGAGTTTTCCTTGGGATTTTCTTCTTTGTATTTGATGGGAGTAATGTAGGTCTCTCAGGCTCCTCTATATATGATGGTAACAATAGAGGCCTCATAGGTTTCCTTGCAATCATATAATGGCCATTAAAACTAGGGTCTCGTTGAACATAGATTCTGTCTATTTCATTCGTGAAGGATTATTTATACTGTTCAATCCAATACTATAATAGGGTACTCTGAATGAACTCTCCAAACCATAGTAGACAATAGCTCTTCTAAGTGATTCGTCCAGCATCAGAGAAAGTGAAGCATTAGAGGAAATGCAATCGTGTCAAGTACAAAATCCGCGAGTGTTAGGAAAGTGCAATTGTTGAATCCATAAAACATGGATTCACATCAAATTACAGATCCATTCTACCAAAATAAATATCATGAGAAAATAAAAGATGAAACGGGTGACCATGAAAATTTGAAGGTGGATATTTGCATCAAGAGAAACTTAAGGGCATTTTATAGATCATGCTCGATAAAAATTAATAAAAAAATAAAATCAAATTGCACTGTTATTATGTTCAGAAATATACCAACCCTAAAGTAACATGAGGAAATAACATATTAGAAAACAAATTAAAAAAATTTAAAGGGGGTGTGATTGCAAAAAACTACAGATCATGTTAGGTCAAACTGCAGATCATAGGGGTTGTCATCATCACCTTCTTCATGAATGTTTACAATGATAAATTTCTTTAATAAACTGGAGGACATGGCCCTAACGATGTAGGAATTCAAAGGTTAAGACAAGGGACAATTCACTGTATCCCACCACAATGTTTTTCTTCCTCTTGTCACCATTCTCTCCCTATTCCTCCCACCCTCGGCTCCTATGAATAGTATGGAGGATTGTGGAACAATAGAATAGAAGACAAGTAATGCATGAGCTATTTTCTTTTCTTATAAAAGATTCAAGCTCAACCAAGATGAATGGAAAGTGAAAAAATAAACAAACATCCAAAAATCTTCTCCCAAGATGTTGTAACAACTATAAGTATGAGGCATGGATGAGGTAAATTGATAGAAAGTGAAGCTAGAAAAGATGAAACTCTATACCAAGTTCAGTTCAATGGTATAGCAACAATAATTAGAAAAAATGGATTATGCTTTATCATTATTACATACTAAGTATTAACAAAAGGATTCATTGACAGGAAGAAATGTAGTACGTAAGGTTTAGTTGACTATTCCCTAGGATGTGGTTTAATGGTAAGGTGGGGAGGTCTACTCCACGAACAAGCTGACTAAATTTTCCTTTATTTGTTGCAAAGATAATGATAATTTTTCCTCATATACTCCAAAAACAATGATTTTAAAAAATGAAAGATGAATGTTGTGAGAGAATCAATTCCCATGTGTACTAATGAATATCTCCTCTTAAGTTCAACTTTCTTAAAACTATATGAATTGAAATGGAGGAGATAATTGTATAAATTAAAAAGGAGGAGAGAGAAGTTTCACCTCTAGATGCTCAAATTTGGTACTATTTTCAACATCATAAATTGGATTGTGTGTTTTATTCTTATTTAAGCTCTCGTTTAACATATTTTAATTTCATCATTGGTAATATTCAAAATTTTTGGTTGTGTGACTTACACATACAAAAGTTGATAAAATCAGTCCAATATCACCACTAATAATAGCAGATGTCAAATGTGACTAGCTTATTTTTCAGCGCCACCAATTAGCTTTTGCGTGACAAAACTCAATTATGCAACCAGAGATGATTATAATTATTATATTCAGATCTTCGAATTTGTGGGTTTCGATGTGCAGGTATTAAAACCCTATGCTCGTGTGAATTAAAAATTAAGCATGATCCTTTTTTTTTTTTTTGAAAAAACTTATCTTTGAACACACATGATTAGGAAAAATACTAGAAAAGTGGAAGAATATTTGCTTTCTTTAGAATGCTTTTTTTATAAATATTTTATTTTATATGTTTATTTATTAATTTTTTTTTTTTGAGGAAAAAATATGGACTTTCATTACACTTGAAAATTACATTTTGAATGTGTATGTGTAGCACTCAAGAAAGCCCAAATACATATGGTTGTACCAAAATTAATATCTAAGTTTGGAGTACTTTTTCTCATATATACATATACAAATAAATACATAGCTAAAACCATAGTAACTATCCCAAAAAAATAACAAGTAATATCCATGTTGAACATTTAGCAAAGATAGATAGTCAGTATAAGTAACAAAAAAATATAGCTAAAGAGTGATAAAGAATAACCTCTATGAAGGGAATGTGGTAGAATCCTTGTTGTTCTTAGTTGTTGTTTCATGGTGTGCCATGAGCCTAGATCCTCTGAAGCACCCTCCTTAGACAAAGCATCAGAAGCCCCATTTCTTTCCCTATAGATGTGGAAAATATAATTTCATCAAAATATTGCTTTAGGAGATTGATATCCTCCAAAATGGGATTAAAAGTGTGTATGTGGCATCTAGCAATTCCATTGAACCAATTTATAACAACTTTTGAATCCCCAAAGATTTGAATATGTTGAATTTATTTTTCAATAGAGAAAAACATAACCAGCTTTGACCTCAACAAAATTGTTTATACCTTCTCCCAAATAGTTTTTCAGCTTCTAGAAAAGGTTTTGATATAGATGTAGAACAACCCAGCCCCTATAGGCTCCTCTAGAAAGAGAAATACCCCGAGGGAAAGGAAAAATCAATAAATTCCTTAGAGACGGTTAGCCAATGAGGTGGAGAGTCAAGATGGTGGAGACTCAAGATCAATGATCACACAAAAGATAGTCAACGTCAGAGAAACTACTTTTAGGACTTAGTATAAACACAATTTAAATATTTTTTTATTTTTAATAATTTTATATTTAATTTTTATAATATATCATTTTTATTTTGATTTCTTACTTGAATAAATCTACATATTTAAAATAATTAATATTAAATTTACATATTTAAAATAATTGATTTTTTATTTGATTAATATATATTTATAAAATTGACTAAATATTCTCTTGATCACGGTGTATCCAGATGAAAGAGATTGAAGGTTGTCTAGTGATGTGATCTTCTCTCTAGTTCAGGAGCTCCAATTTAGGTGTCCACTTATTCTTAGTTGTTATGATGTTTTTTATCTATAATTTTTCTTCTACTTGGAAGTACGATAACTATATGATGATGATTTTCTTATACTTTTTGTATATCGTTTTGCTTTTGGTTGGAAACACGATAACTATATAATGATTCATTTCTATGTATAACTACTTATATAGCCAATTCAGTAGTTCTACTAATAGTTTAGTAGTTTATTACTATGTCTTTGGGAGTAAAAAGATTTTGTTTTGCAATTGGTGTGGTTTACCCGGATTCAGGTTTTCCCAGTTACGACACCCAAAAAAACTAAATATTATATAAATTTTTTAATTTTTAGATAATTATGAAAAAAATCATGCGTTTTACATTGTTTTATATTTAGGATTAAAAAAAAAAATGCAAATTAAAATTTACACATATTTAATAACACAAAACTCAATTACTATAAAATTATCTAAAACTAATGCAAAAATAAACATCAAATTTATTTATAATAATATATTTAAATCAAGTTTGGGGTTGTAGTATATCTAGAGAATAAAAAAATTCAAAACCTATAATCTCGAGATCAAGGAAAATACTCCTTATCCTATCCTCTTGCTAGAAGTTGGCATGTCACCCATTGAAAGTATGACTATGTTTAGATATCTAACATATAAGAAGAAGATTTGCAACATGGAATGCAAGAGGCTCCAAAAAAATGGTTCTAACTTTAGTCTAAACCCCCACCTGTGCCTCAAGCGCGGGTGGCATAAGGATGCCCAATCTTGGCTCAACCATTGGAGGATTAAGGAGGAGATCTTCATGGGAAGAAAGGAAAGTGTCAAAGATACTATTACCTCCAATTTTAAGGACAAGTTGTGGGATGATAAGGAGTTGGAGACTAAAAGGAACCTAAGATATTGTAAGGAAGTGATTAACCCAGGGCTTTATAACCAAATCTCTCTATTGGCCAACGCTAAGAAGAGACTGAACATCACTAGGATAAGAACTAATTATCATGATCTTCGAAGTTAAATCGGGCGGTGGTCTACTCCCAAGACTCCCTGCACCGATAGAATCTTTCATATTTGCGATAATAAGATGGTGGAAGATGAAAAACACTTTATTTTTACAATGTCAAACTCTTACTCATATCCACTCTCAATTCCCAATCATCAACTACACCTCCAATCTTCTTGACTTATTAAGCTAACCCAACTATAGTGATCTTGGAGCACTTATTTCCCTTCTTCTGGATCACAGAAACAAGATTTTGAAGAATCACAATTAGACTCTTTTTCTCCTCTTAGTGGATGTTAATTATCATCATCATTATCAATATCAAAATATATAGAGTAACATTTCAAAAATGCACTCAAATGAAAAAGACAACGATTAAAAACACATAATTGAAAAAAAACACATCAATTTCATATATATATATATATATCAACATTTTTCAAAAAATCCAATGGTTTAAAAGGACATAAAACCATACATATATATGATATTCATAAAAAAAGTATACTCTCATCAATCTCGAATACCATGATGATGAAAATTGGTATATGACTGACTTACATCAATCGAATGTTTCAGAAATTTTCTTCATAAATAAAAAAGTTTTGGGTATTCTTCCATCATAAATTCCTGCACATTTCACTCCTATGTGTTTGCCTCATTTTTGGGAAGCTCATAACGTCACAAAAGGGTTGTTATTTCTGTGATTATTCCATTAAATTATGCAATGGCTATGATACAAATGGTTACATTTTAGTTGTTTGGCTGCTTCACCAACGAGCATCATATCTGTACAGATACTACAAATTACATTTTCACTGGTATCTTGATCAACACAGATTATATGTGTAGACAAGTTCTCTATTGTTGAATAAGGTGCAGGAATAGTGTGTTGATGCTCATCTTCAAATTAACTAATCAACTCATATTCCCTCATTATTTCATTAATCCGCTCATATTCTTGTTCAGAAAATGGATATAATATTCCCTCTTGACTATCATCATCTCCATGCAATTCAGATTCATCAAAACACTCCATCAATGCATCATTTCTATACACATTGCCATCCTCTTCACTACGATCATCTCCCAAAGGATCATATATCAACATAAGCCTATTACATCTGTAAAATTTCCTTCTCGACTCCAATGTTTTCCCTCCACATCGTGGAGAATATGTTTCTAATACAGATTATTTCCCAGGATGCTTAGGAACACACATTGAGATTGAGGCATATCTGTTACTCTAACATGAAGAAAATGTGAAGGGCCACTCTCATATAATTCCCATTGGTGTGAAGTGATTGTGAGTTGTTTGCATCATTATCAGAATTGGAGTTAACAACACCTGAAATGGGTTCATGTTCTTCTTCACTGTCAGTCTCATTGGAACCTTGTCTCACTTGAGGTTCATTGAAGGCTATGAACTATGGAATCAATTTGATTGTCACCTTGTTTAGATAATAATAAATTTTGTTAATTACTCCAACATTTAAAAAAACCATTTGAGAAACATCTTCGAATTTGGAAAGATATTCATCCTCTGGAGACATATTGGGAACTCCAACTCCAATGAAATATTGTAGAAGATCCATGGAATTCCTCTCATTTTGATGTAGTTCACAAAGAAAAAACACTTCTATGCACCGACACTGGTCGCAATAACATATGTTCGATCCACACTCAAAGCATCATATTCCATCTATATACACAATTTGACATGGATTATATTCAAATCGTTGTTGTGGTTGCTCCATGTTCAACCAAAATAGCTCCAACCCATGTTCTTCCAATGTACATGAAACAAATCAAGGACATTAAATTTTATTTTCGATTTGTTTATTTAAATAACTATGATCCTCATGATAAAATAACTATGACTCTCATCTTGGTTGATAATTAGAAATTAAAAACCCTAATTATAATTAATAAAGTGCAATAGATAACTCTTCATTGTGGGTTTATTATCCAACTATATCGTGAAGCAAAAATAATTTTGTTTCTTTCATTCATTCAAAATTGACTTATGTAAGTCAAGTAAGAGGAGAACTCCCCTGTTAGAAAAAATAGGGGGCATGACTGTTTCCACCTCTGTGGCACTTGCGAGGGTAGAAGGTGATTTTGTGGTGTGTAAATGGTTTTCTCAGGAAGGGTACATAATCTATCCGTTTGATGGGGTGGGGGCATTTTTTCAGAGGAGAAATTTTTTGGATTTATATTAATATTAGATAGATTTAGTACATTGTTAAAATGTATGATACATTTACATATATCTTGTGTAAAAATCAGAAAATCACCAGAAATCTATATGCATACAGAGAGTATATGTGCCAAAATCACTTAAAATTCCTATATTCTAGAGAGTGAAACAAAAAAACAAGATTTATGTAATGTTAAACATAGATCCAAGTATAGTTTAAATCCACATTAGGAGAAAACAAAAAATATAGAAAGGATGTCTTAGAATGTTAAGGAATATTAAGCAAGCCCTCTTCCCTGGTGACATAATGGGTTGGGCACTTTATTGTGGGTACTGTTGACCACTTGAGTGGCACCTAATGATAATGAGAAGACTTCATGCCCAAGGATGAACCATAGGACACATGTACCATTAGATATCATTAGTTCAACATAGTTTTAAGCTCTACTACTTCTCATCATCTTTCTTTGGTACCCAGATTCCATGCCCTATGGTGAATTGTAATAAGTGATGCTAGTAATTATAAGTTTTGAGTCAATATTGAGTCTATAATAGGCCTAGTTAGCGCATGACCTTTCCAATAAGTGAATATTACTCTGGAAGGTTTTTTTTACTTGGTTAATTATCATTTCCCTACCATGAGTTAATAATTAATTGAGTTTTTTCCTCCAATTTTACCACAGATCCGGAGTACGGCTTGATGGTGAGGGCTTGGGTGAGTCCTAGTGTCTAGAGTCAATGTATATTACCATAATAGATCACATAGAAAAATTTGTGGAATTTGGTTAGGTCTAGGTAGTGATTTTTTAATTTTTTAGATTTCCCACAAATCGAAAATTGCAATAAAAATTGTAATTGAATTGTAATAAGTGTTGCCTAGAGAAGTTGTATGGGGTATGAATAATCAAAATTATACCTCTCACCCTCAAATTTCTACTATGGCACACTTTGAGGGGTTAAAAATGAGTTTTGAACCCTCAAACTCCACTGTTCCTAAGTTTAGAGGGAAATCTGGTAATTAATTAAGCCAAAAATTAAATAAATGGAGAAAAATAAATATCCACACATGCTAAATGAGGTGGAAAATTATGGAGCCGTTAAGTGAAGTCCCAAAGTGATGTGGACTCCTAAAAGCAAGGAAAAGACATGTGCTCAAATAAAATTGAATTTTTGGCATTAAATGAGATATGCTTACTTGGAAATTCGAATTTGTGAAGTTAGTGCATATTTGGAAAGATTTGGGAGAATATTTGGTGGTTATTTTTGTGGGAAACTATCCCCACATGGGTTACCACCCATATACACTTGTCATTCCATCATAAAATTCGAATTTGGCACATAAGGGAAGAAGAAAATGATGTCCACTCGCTAGAATCCGATTTTTACACTTGGAAATGGAGCTCCACTTATCAAATTCAAATTTTCCTTATGATCTCCTCCCTCTCACCACTTGGCATTTGGTTCTTCATTGAGATTTGTTCCCAACTTTCTATATAATGGAGCCATGGGCTCTCATATTGTATCATGTAATACTAGCTATTGGGCTTGAGGAGACGTTGTAGAATTGTATTCACTACTTGTAATATAATACAACAGCCTTTGGGGTAACTTGTGATGGTGTTCTTCTCCTTGCATATGTGGTAAATTCTTGACTTGTTGTTATGCTTCTATTTATTTCTTCATGCTATTGATTCTTTCATGATTGTTTCAAGTTATGTTAGTATGCAACTATCTCATATTAGCATAAGAATTAATTAACTTCTCTAGGAAAAGAAATCTTCTAGTTGATGTCAAATATATCTCTAGGAACTCTTTCCATTGCACTTATTTAATTTTATGTGGATCTAATGAGTTGTGGTGAAGTTCTATAGAGTAATCATTCTTTGGTCAATCATTCAAGCTTGAGGGGAATTTCTTAGAGGAACCAACCCATTCTTGAAAATATTCAAGGAGAACCCGCATGTGTTTAATTCTAAAGTCTCATCTATTTCGATTAGTTTTACAGGCATGTGCTTATATTTTAGGCTCTTATTTATTGCATCAAATTTATATAAAAAATAATATTTTTCACATAGTGCACTTCATTTATCAATATCTGGCTATTTCAAAGAGCTAAGTCATGGCTAGTCAAAGAGGAGAGCTTGCTCATATGCTTTGGCCTAGCCTCTTGTAGATTATTTTTGTAATATACTTTGTGATTTTTTGGGCTAACATTTGTTATTTTATATTTGTTGTAGCTTGTTGTCTTGCAGCTACTTGCAAGTTTCATTTTTATAAAACTACTTACAAGTTTGCATGCAGGACCTTGGGGTCTCTATTTCTTTCTCTTGGCCATGTAACTCAAAGAGGCTTTGCCTTGCTTATTCTTCCTTGAAAAATCTACATTGTGTTGGGATTTTGTGGGCTTTAAATTGCAGAAATTTTCAGCAATGAAATATCTATGGCTCAAGCCAACATTGTAAAGACTTTCCTTGGATTTTAAAGAAGACTTCATAGTTTTCTCCTTATTGTAATAACTAGTAAAATTCTTGGTTTTGGGAGCATGGGTTTTACCCATTGGTATCCCTATCTCTCCACCTTTTTAGAGAGACTTTGTGGTTTTATCTTTGGTATTTTTCACTTGCATGCACATAATTTAATTGAAGAATTAACACAATCATGCATTACACTCATTTTGCATACACCTTAATCTAATTTGCTACAAATTTCTAGTCTTTCTACTTTCATAGCAAGTTCAAACTTTTGTATTCATGCACTTTTAAATTTGCCATTATTTTGTTCCAAAACCACTTATGCTTCACCTTTAATTACATCTTACATGAAATAAGTATTTGGGAAAATTTTATCCATAAAGTAGCATTCTACATCATGACATGCAAATACATCTCAAGTTTGAAAGTTAATTTTCATTGTTTGATTAATTTACTTACATGCCCTAAGCAATCACTAAAATTTTACCTCCAACATAGGTTGGTTAAATAGACGTTTTAGAGACCCTCTGCCTCTATGGAATCCTCACTGTGAGATCCAAATATTTGGGCGAGAGTGATGTCTGAGGATTAGAGTTCAATTGTAACCTTGCTTTAGAACTAATTAATAAAATAAACCAAGAGCATTTTTTCATCACATTTATCTTACTTGCAAGATCTAAATTTTTGTTTTCTTTATGGTTTAAAGTGTCACATGCAACATCATTTCCTATTTCCAGGAAGCATTTCCTTTCATGCAAGTATTGTAATATCTTTTGCAACAAGTTTAGTTTAATTTTCTTGTACTTGGAACATTTTCTACTTTAGCAAACTCCATTTAATGTTTAATGATCATCATGTTCATGAATGGTTTATGAGTCTCATTTCCTTTCAAGTACTCTTATTTTGGGTTGCAAACTTAATTGCATGTTGTTATCTTGGTCTAACACTTCCTTTGCTAGATTATTATCATTGTATCTTGAATTTAATTTTTGAGCAAGCATTTGTCATTTACTTTCAAGAACTAGTCTATATTCTGAACACATCATTGAATATTTCTCATATAATTATATGGTTGTTTACATCTTGGAATTGAGTCATCTTTGATAATTAATTCCTTCTAATAAATTCTCCTAGAAACCTCACATGTTTAACATAGTTTTTCTTTAGGGACCACCCCCCATAGCTAACCTGGGAGATAGCTTAAACAGAGAGAGTCGGGATTAGTTTGACAACCCCTTCTCTGGGTTCCTTGCCACCAACCACACCTTGTGGGGTTAAAGGCTTTTCTCGCTAACTGTAGGTAGGTGTAGGCAGCAAGTGATAACATTTTTGGCGTCGTTTCCGGGGACAAGCTTTATTATACCTGGGAAATCGACTAAATTTTGGTTTTTGCATGTTGGATTTTTAGAGTTACATTCTTGTTCAAGTGGCGACTCCACTTATTTTATTTTCTGCAAGGATTTTTGCTTGAAGCCTTCTTCTTGTAAAATTATTGCTAATCTTGGACATGAACCTATCTCTGATCTCCATTTTCTCTTTCAAGGTCAAGTGAGCATGACATCATGAATGATCTGTTCTCCCCTTGTGATTTTACTAGCATTCCAAGCTATCTGAATTTTATTCTAGATGAAGCCTTTGAGGTTGTTGATGAGTTGCCTAGTTTTCTAAGTAACAATGTCATTACCACCGAAACTCACCTTAGGAATTTCCACCTTTGTGTGAGAAAATGGTGCCATGATATTAACCATGCAGATGCTAAAATTAAACTTTTCATATTTTCATTAGATGATGATGCTATGGATTGGTTCATAGACTTACCCGCTAACATTTTTGACTCTCTAGAATCAATCATTGATCCTTTGAAGAAAAATATGGAGATGAAAGAAAGATAAAAATAAAAACTCAAGGAAATGAGAATGATAGGGATCTCATCAAGGATTTGACTCAAATGATTAAGGATATACAACTCAACCTAGTTGAACTCATTAAAAACATGGAACTCAATAAAACAAGATTAATAGTAAATAATGCGCATGCAATAAAGGCCATGGAGGTCAATCATTCTAATCAGATGACCCCTATTCAAAACAGGTTGCTCGCCATGGAAGAAAAACAAGTGTAATTAATCAACATCATGGAAATAAATCATGCCAAGGAAATAAGTTTTATGAAGGCTAATCATATCACTTTTCAGAATAGGCTGGAGGAAATGGAAAGATTACAGGTACAAAAATTTTAGCTTATATCAGATCATGAATGGGAAAAGAACAAAGAAATGGATCATAAGCCTCCCAATATATTGTATCGAGCTTCATCTTATTATGAGGAGGCCATTTATTCCATTGAAAAATGGATAATTGAAGGTGACCTAGATAGAGAGGAAACTGAGGGGAATCGGTTTTATACTTATGATATTGATCCATCACCCATGTCAGAGCAGATGCAGAATGGAGACAGGCAAGTCATTGAAGTCTTGGATACTTAAAATCTTCCATCTGAGCATCTTCAAGATCAGGAAAACATGCCTACTTTGATCGCATCAACATCACCATCTATTAAGAAGAAAAGGAAAAAGCAGAAAGGATATGGTAAATTTGATCACTAGGTACAACACAGTGTTGGGATGGATCAAAGTCCTGAGATATTTAGAATTGGACAGGGCGCATCAGAAAAACAACCCATGGATATGCATGAAATTAGGCATATTCTCAGCATGAACTTCATTGAGGACATATGATGCCATGGGGCATATTTTTTTATCATATTTCTAACCTTAGCCCTTGTAAATTTTGTTTAAGTAGATTTATTTCATGAATAAAATATGTTTTTAGAATAAAGTTTCTAATTCTGTACTTGATTTTGTTTGATGATACTTTGAATGGATACTGCTAAGATATATATTTGGTCAGTGGATGCAGATTCCAAGTTCTTGCACACTATCACTTCATATCTAGCATGCATCCCCATATGGATCCAAATGTTGACCATTGCAATGGCACCTGATGATAATGGGAAAAATCCCTATCCAAGGGTGAACCAGAGGACACATATACCATCAGAGATCATCAGTTCAACATAGTTTTAAGCTCTACTTCTACTTATCATCATCTTTCTCTTGTACCTAGATTCCACGCCCTATGAGGAATTGTAATAAGTGATGATAGTAATGGTGAGTTTTGAGTCATTACTGAGTCTATAACAGGCCTAGGTAGCTTGGAACCTTTTCAATAAGTGAGTATTACTCTGGGAGATTTTTTTTACTTGGTTAATTATCATTTCTCTACCAGGAGTTAATAATTAATTGAGTTTTTTCCTCCAATTTTACTTCAAAGCCAAAGTATGGCTTGATGGTGAGGCCTTGGGTGAGTTCTAGTGTCTAGAATAAATTCATATTACCATACTAGATCACAGAAAAAAATTTGTGGAATTTGGTTAGGTCTAGGTAGTGATTTTTTATTTTTTTTAGATTTCCCGCAAGTCAAAAACTGCAATAAAAATTATAATTGAATTGTAATAAGTGTTGCATAGAGAAGTTGTATAGGGTATAAGTAATCAAAATTACACCTCTCACCCTCAAATTTCTACTATGACATACTTTGAGGGGTTAAAAATGTGTTTTGAACCCTCAAAACTCACTTTTCCTAAGTTTAGTGGGAAATCTGGCAATTAATTAAGCTAGAAATTAAATAAACGGAGAAAAATAAATATCCACACATACTAAATGAAGTGGAAAATTATGGAGGAGTTAAAGTGAAGTCCCAAAGTGATGTGGACTCCTAAAATCAAGGAAAATGCATGTGCTCAAATAAAATTGAACTTCTGGCATTAAATGAGAGTTGCTTTACTTGGAAATTCGAATTTGTGAAGTTAGTGCATATTTAGAAGGATTTTGGAGAATATTTGGTAGAGATTTTTGTGTAAAATTGTCCCCACATGGGTTACCACTCATATACACTTGTCATTCCATCATAAAATTCGAATTTAGCACATAAGGGAAGAAGAAAATGATGTCTACTTGCCAGAATCCGATTTTTACACTTGGAAATAGAGCTCCACTTATCAAATTCGAATTTGTCTTCTAATCTCCTCCCTCTCACAACTTGGAATTTGGTTCTTCATTGGTATTTTCTCCCAAATTTTTATATAATGGAGCCATGGGCTCTCAAATTGTATCATGTAATATGAGCTATTGGGCTTGAGGAGACGCTGCAAAATTGTATTCACTACTTGCAATATAATACAACAGTCTTTGGGGTAACTTGTGATGGTGTTCTTCTCCTTGCATATGTGGTAAATTTTTTACTTGTTGTTATGCTTCTATTTATTTCTTCATGTTAATTTTTCTTTCATGTTTGTTTTAAGTTATGTTAGTATGGAACTATCTCATATTAGCATAAGAATTATTTAACTGCTCTAGGAAAATAAATCTTCTAGTTGATGTCAAATATATCTCTAGGAACTCTTTCCATTGCACTTATTTAATTTCATGTGGATCTAATGAGTTGTGGGGAAGTTTTATAGATAAATCATTATTTGGTCAAACATTCAAGCGTGAGGGGAAGTTCTCAGAGGAATCAACTCATTCTTGAAAATATTCACGGAGAACTCACATGTGTTTAATTCTAAAGTCTCATCTATTTCGATTTGTTTAGCAGGCATGCACTTAAGTTTTAGGATCTTATTTATTGCATCAAAATTATATAAAAAATAATATTTTTCACATAATGCACTTTATTTATCGATATCTAGCTATTTCAGAGAGCTAAGTCATGGCTAGTCAAAGAGGACATCTTGCTCATATTCTTTGGCCTAGCCTCTTGTAGATTATTTTTGTAATATACTTGTGATTTCTTGAGCTAACATTTGTTATTGTAGATTTTCTTTAACTTGTTGTCTTGCAGCTACTTGCAGGCTTCATTTTCAGAAAACTACTTACAAGGTAATATACTTGTGATTTCTTGAACTAACATTTGTTATTGTAGATTTTCTCTAACTTGTTGTCTTGTAGCTACTTGCAAGCTTCATTTTTAGAAAACTATTTACAAGTTTGCATATAGGACCTTGGGGTCTCTATTTCTCTCTTTTGGTCGTGTAACTCAAAGAGGTTTTGCCTTGCATCTTCTTCCTCGAAAAATCTACATTTTGTTGGGCTTTTGTGGGCCTTAAATTGCAGAAATTTTCAGCAAGGAAATATCTATGGCTCAAGCCAACATTGTAAATACTTTCCTTGGATTTTACAGAAAATGAAGTTTTCTCCTTATTGTAATAGCTAGTAAAATTCTTGTTTTTGGGAGCGTGGGTTTTACCCATCAGTATCCCTATCTCTCCAACTTTTTGGAGATACTTTGTGGTTTTATATTTGATATTTTTCACTTGCATGCACATCGTTTAATTGGGGAATTAACACAATCATGCATTACACTCATTTTTCATGCAACTTAATTTAATTTAATATAGATTTCTAGTCTTTTTACTTTCATAGAAATTTCAAACTTTTGTATGCATGCACTTTTAAATTTGTCATATATTTTGTTTCAAAACCACTTATGCTTCAGCTTTAATTACATATTATACGTAATAAGTATTTGGGAAACTTTTATCCATAAAATAGCATTCTACTTCATGACATGCAAATACATCTCAAGTTTGAAAGTTAATTTTCATTGTTTGATTAATTTACTTACATGCCACAAGAAATCACAAAAATTTTACCTCGAATATAAGTTGGTTGAATAAATGTTTTAGGGACCCTCTACCTCTATAGACTCCTCACTATGACATCCAAATATTTGGGCGAGGGTGACGTCTGAGGATTAGAGTTCAATTGTAACCTTGCTTTAGAACTAATTAATAAAATAAACCAAGAGCATTTTTTCATCAGATTTACCTTACTTGCAAGACTAAATTTGTGTTTTCTTGATGGTTTAGAGTTTCACATGCAACATCATTTCCTATTTTCAAGAAGCATTTCCTTTCATGCAAGTATTGTAATCTCTTTTGCAATAAGTATAGTTTAATTTTCTTGTACTTGGAACATTGTCTACTTTAGAAAACTTCATTTCATGTTTAATAATCATCATGTTCATGAATGGTTTATGAGTCTCATTTCCTTTCAAGTACTCTTATTTTGGGTTGAAGACTTAATTGCATGTTGTTATCTTGCTCTAACACTTCCTCTGCGGGATTATTATCATTGTATCTTGAATTTAATTTTTGAGCAAGCATTTGTCATTTACTTTAAAGCACTGGTCTATGTTATGAACACATCATTGAATATTGTTCATATACTTATGTTCTTGTTTACATCTTGGAATTGAATCAAATTTGATAAGTAATTCCTTCTAATCAGTTCTCTTAGAAACCTCACATCTTTAACATAGTTTTTCTTTAGGGACCACACTAACCTAGGAGATAGCTTAAACAGACAGAGTCAGGATTAGTGTGACAACCCCTGCTCCAAGTTCCTTGCCACCAACCACACCTCGTGGGGTTAAAGGCTTTTCCCCATAACTATAGGTAGGTTTAGGTGGCAAGTTATAACAGGTCCAACTGCGACTATCTTGCAGTTTTGTTCTTTTATAGCATTCTCCCTAGTGTCTTACTGAGGGGGCAAAGCACATTCCTGCACGGTTATTGAGGATCAATTGCTAAATTGACTGACGTACCCATTGTTAGATGTATTTAGAGGCATAACATGAAGTCAGACAGGGCATCAAAAAATAATACGTTAGGAAATTCATATTATAAAAATGGAAAACAAAATATGCCAAAGAAATTTATATTATAAGATTGGAAAACAAAAAAAAAATCACAAGGAAGGAACCACAACCAATAGGTCAAGATTCACAAATGGAAATCACTTTGCTAAGCAAGAAAGTGGGGAAGCCTTAATGGGTAGCTCATTGGCTCTCAGTTATAAGGCACATGTTCAATTCTCTTTGGGTCCATTAAAGTGAATTTCCTTGTGGTATAGTGGGTAAAGCCGTTATGAGCTCAAATAGAAACTAACACATTAAAAAAAATTCTATCTACCTATACCCAATACATAAAGGGGACGAATTTGGCCCAATATTCTATTTTTGTATCCCGAATTGGACACATTAACAAGCATTCTATATACATATCCCCAATACATACATGGGTTTGAGACTTTAGCAACAAATGTATAGTGTACAAATTATGCAACAAGAAGCAGTTAGGACCATAAACCATTTTGTGTTAGCTTGATTACCCAAACCCAAATTTCCTATTAATATCCAGACATACTTTAGGGATGATTCAACCTCTTTGGATTTTTTTAGAGCTAAGTTAAAATGGATCTACAAAATTTAAAAATAATGAAAATATCAAAGTCAACTAGATGCATTTAACTTAGAATTATTTGTTCATAACTGAAAATAATAATTTCAAACATGTTGATTTTCTGAATCCCTTTGATGGTTAGTAATATACTTCCAATAATATTTTACCACATATTTCCCACTAATTTTCCCCTTATCTAATGTAGAAAAACTAACTCTCCCCTTATCTTATATGTAGACATATTCAGAGACGTATTTACTCTCAGTATACTTGTTTTCTCTGAATGAGCACAACTGTAGTGTAATACCAATAATGGTTTCTACCTCTATAAATATCCCAAAACCTAACCACGTAGCACTCCTTCATTAATGAAGGCACATTAACTATCTGGAGGACTTGGTGGGATTTAATCTAACCACTTAGCACACCTTCATTAATGAAGGCACCTGAACTATCTAGCGAACTCTGTGGGTGTTAATTTACTATCCATGATTTGTGGGAAGTTATCCATGCTATTGTCTAACGATTTCATAAATACTAACAGAAAAAAATAAATTGAAAAGCAGCGAGAAATATGCCTCATGTATTGTTGTTATGAAGCTTATATATTTAACATATTTTACTTCGATAATGAATTATTCCTAATTAATCCTTTCCCATTGTTTTTCCTTTTTGTTGTTGGTAACTTTTATCATTTAATTTAATTTATTTTAAGTTTATTTGATAATACCACAGTTTCAATACTACGGGTCACCAATAGATGTGAAAAAAACCACTATTATTGACCTAACAACCCTAACTCGTTCTCCAAATGGAAAATTTACCTAATATTAATGATATCCCATTACTTAACCAATTAGTGGGTACAGTTCCAATAAAATATTTATTATTTAAATCACATCACATGGATTATATAGTTGTAAATATCACAAAACCCAACCACTTAGTTGGCCTTCATTAATGAGATTATATCAACTACCTATGAAAATTATTTAATGATATCCCGTAACACACCACTTAGCTTCCCTTCATGAATAATGCTACATCAATCATCTAGTGAACAATATTTACATACTCTAAATATGTAGTGGAACTTATTAGTCCATGTCAATGCGGATTTGACTGCTATTAATTTGTCTTTGAATTAGAGAAGTTATAATGTTTAACTTTGACAATAAATTATATATCATTTGATGTAATGAAAAATAATATTTTTTTTAACATTTTATTGGAAAATAAGTTTAAGATATTATTTAAACTTCCACTTAAATTCATTAATGATTAGTTATGGTTAAGAAAAACTAATATCTAATTGGCTAGTAAATCAGATTTAACAGAGTGGTTTCATCCATTCTTGTTGTCAAATCAAAGTACTCCTTGATCTATGTAGAATAAATATTTATAGAAGAAAAATATAATTAAAGTCATATTTGTCGATGCAGGATTTAGTTGCCTACATACGTATGCTTGTAGTGAAATGCAGATGCACACCATCAAACTTTCAATGTGTAGAGACAATTAGAATCTTCTTAAAGTTTGGTTTTAGTTGGTCTGTTAGGCTCTGCCACTATTGTTGAAATGAATTGAGTTACCTAAATTATAGTGATTGACCATTATCCCTAAAGACCACGAACCAGGAACATGACATCACATGCTTTTTGCTCTCAATTTTGTTTGAATTCTCATTCTTCTTAGCAGCAAATGTAGAATCATAAGAGTTAATTTGTGGTGCCCATGATTACCCGCCCTAGCACCGAACATGCCTCGAACATCATCATGCCTCCTATCGACCTTACTCCTAATCTCCTCTCCAACATATTACTACCTATTTCCTACCTAGTTTAGTGTCCTAGTCATATTCCTTATTGATCAAACTTTATTTAACTTATGATACCTTGAAATTACTTCTACTTCTATAGTTATCAATTCTAAAAAAAATTCTTGTTGTACCAATAAACTAACTCTTCAACGAGGTGACCACATTTCATTACTATTATCTTGATGGAGTAATAAAAAATATATGAACCTCGTAGCCAAATAAATATCTTGTTTAAAACATTATTGAATGAAAAATACTCTTTTAATTAGTCATAAAAATCTTGATTTATTCTTTGCTCTTAGAATTTTTGTTTTTAATATAAAGCCTCATCTCCTAAATGCAACTTAATTTTTATCTTTCATACTAATTAAATTTCACTATAGTGATAACCTCTAAAACTAAGTGAGCATACTATCATTTCCATTTAATAGACAAATACATAGTATAATGATAGATAACTCTTTCTAGTGTTTGGAAATATTTGTTCATCTTGAATCTTCCTTATATATAAAATCTTCTCTTATAACCCTAGCATTTTACCCTTTCACTCTCATCATATTTTTCATTCTACTAACATTTTTCTTGCAATGACAACTTGGATAGATATAATTTATCTTATTTCCATGTACTTGAAAAATGCATATGAACAATGTAGTCACAATTTGTGTCATGTTAGAGAAAATATTATATGAAACATACTCTCTTAATTATTTTATAAGACAAAAATTATTGGTTTACCCCTTGCTGTAACCTAGTGCCGGGATTCTAGAGGAATTGACGGTTCACCCATTTAAGTCCTTATTTGAATTCCATGCCCATTTGAATCTCACTTCTTAGAGTCATTCCTGGACATATGGTAAATTGGGTTCACGGTTATAAAAACCAAAATGAGCAAAAAAAATTATTTATATAAGCTCTACAAAGTTTGTTTTTCCAAGACCCATGTGAGCACACTACACACAATTGCTCAAGCTAGTGTTTTACAAACTCCACCTACTTGTGCAAATTTGCATTGGTCTTTACTCTATAATAAATAAATAAATAAATAAATAAAACCCTATGGAATCCTAGTATGAGGGTGCCTGTAACTAAAACCTAGTGTTATGGGCCCAAAAAAATTGGAAAATTTTCCTTGTGAGTCTTACTTTGCATTTTACAGTGAGTTGCAACTCACTTCCTAGAGAGATTTAGAGACATATAGTGAATTTGGATAGGGGCTATATAAACCAAACCAAGAAACATAAATGATTTCTATGAGACCTACAAAGTGTGATTCTCCAAGGCCCATGTGAGAACACTACCCATAATCTCTCGAGCCATGGTTTTGCAAAATCCACGTGTTTGTGCAAAATTTGCATTGATGTTTACTTAACAAAACCATAGTTTACAAAATACTAAGAAAAATAATTTTTCGACCTATGGCATCATAGGAGGTGGGTGCCTTTCGATGTAACCAAGTTTCAAGAGGCCAATGGAATTTATGGTTTTCCCATCTATGAATTTTATGGATAATTGTGTCTTGTTTCTTGGAGCCATTCCGAGATATATGGTGAATTTGGTACACGGGTGTAAAAACTAAACCTAGTAACAAAGAACATTTCCACAAGCTCTAGAAAGTGTGTTTCAACAAGGCCCATGTGAGAGCACTACCCCATAACTTCTTGTCAGCTATTTTTTTGAAAAGTCCACCCCTTTGTGCAAATGTTTTGTTCGTATTTATTAAAAAAAAAAATATCTCCAAGTATTCTCAAATAAATAATTTTATATCCTATCAAGGCATGCCCCTAGATGTAACCTGGTGATATATATATGTTTCTTACAAGAGTAAGGGTAAATTTCCTTGATTATATCCAACCCTGAATGTTGAAAAGGTTCTTCAATCATCGTAAGCTATAGTGGGACTATAGGATTTGTTTCAAATCAAACACAAGATTGACCTATTTGACACTTCCTAAAATAAACATGGGTATCTCTAAATAGTGTCAACTAGTTGTATCCATCTTTCAAGATTTTGTGAAAATTTGTTTTTCCTACGAAGTGTCTACCTACTAGTCCATCATGCATCTCTAAAAGGAATCTTTTCACATCCTACCCTTCAAGGAAATGTAGGATAGCTCCATCATAATTCGTCTTGAAGAGCACTCTACTAATAAATTGGTACTATGAAATATTGAGTCTTCTGGATCTTGTTAGGTTAGCACTAATATTATGAGGGATAACATCATGTTAAAGGTATTACTTCAACTCTTGATACCATGAATCATATATGGAATTAGTTGTATATATAGCTTCATAAGAGTACATTGAAAGCTCATTCTCCCACTCTGCCTCTTGAGGTTGTTCTACGTTGAGGGCCTCAGTTATGAGCTTGCATAAACCTTGAGCTATGATGATACTATGAACTTAAATTCAAAGTAATATTCTTGAAGGAATGTCATTCAATTGCATCTATGTTCTCCTAGCTCTTTCTAGACATATAATGATCAAACAATAGGGTGAGGCTCACTATTATCTTTACATGACTCTTTAGAATATAGTGCCTAAATTGTTTGATTTCCTTATAAATAATATATTCTTGTTTTTCCATGTTTTGGAAGTTTAGTTTAGTGCTTCATATACTAGTGCTCGTGAAATATATTTCTCATTCATTCCCTTAGTCATCCTTGTATTTTAGTACCACTACCAAAATTGCTTTTATGAAAATGTGTAGAAAGAAAAAAACTCAATTGAAACACGGGCCATAGAGTGAAGGGGTTATTGCTATTGTACATTTTATTCTGTCAAAATTCTCTTTCTCTACATTGCTTCATTTGAACTATGCATCCTTCTTGATAAATTTTTGGAGAGGACTGATGATTTCAATGATGCCTGACATGAATATCCTCTCAAAATTTATTTTACCCAAGAAATACTATATAGACTTATTGCTACAAAGACATGGGATTTGGATGATGTAATTAATGCTTTAAATGTATACATAAATTCCATATTTGGAAATAACATGCCCTACCAATTTTCCATTTGAAATGGGAAATATAATCTTTGTAGGATTGAGGGAGATCCTATACTTTCTACATATTTTGAAGATTTTTTTAACATGACGTGGATGATTGAACCTCTTCCTGTAGAAAATAGTAATTTCCTTATGTACACTACCATAGTGTGACTAATCAAACCCTTGAAAGCTATGTCCATGGCACATTGTAAGGTTTCCCCTACACCAATCAAGAAAAATGGCATTTAATAGTGGTATGTGTTCCCCACTTGGTATGAAAGATAGCTTTTAATTGATTTGGCTCGATGACTAAGACTTGGTCATAACTAGAGGATTCTTGTAGAAAAGAAAACATTTTAGATCCATAAATGAGTTGACAGATCTTCTCCATTTGTGGGATGGGATAGTTATCTTTGCCAAAAGATTAGTTGATATTCTCAAAGTCCAATCAAAGCCTAATTTCTCTAGATGTTTTCCTTACAGACACTAGGTTGGAAACTGCCAATGGAAAAAAATTACCATATCAACATTAGGGAGATCACTCGATTAGGACCTCAATTATACCATTTCCATTTGGTGTAGTGACTATGACCGGTATGTGGGCTAGGTTGCCATCTTAAAATTTTGCGTCAAAAATGGAGAATTCCTAATATGATTTCCTAAATGCAAATGCAACCTAAGAAAATATCTAGATAGTAGAAAGATTTATCTATCTCTAAAGCTAACTCAATATATCGTATCTCGATTAAGGAAAGGAATCATCCTAGCCAAAATCAAGAGTAGAGATGAAATAGACAAGGATTTAACCTAAGGCTAAGATGAACTAACAAGTCGTTGAAACAATTCATATGGCTTGCTTTGAGCATATATGCATATATAGTCATCTATTAAGTAGTTACTAGATCCTTAGTATGCGTATACTTAGATTCAAATAATCATTATTGCATTCAAGATATAAAAGTGCTTCTCAAATTATAGAAACATTTCGTATAATATAACAGTAATTAGAATCCAGAAAAGTATGTAATTAAATTGCTAAATAGTTATTAGCTAACACATACAATACTACCCAAATACAATATTCAATTCTCATTCAAAACTAACCAACTATGTAAAAATATTCTTACATCCATTTAAAATAAGCATTAATTGATATATAATAAAAAAAATGCGAAATAGCGAAATTTTAGGGGGGCTATTGTTTGTAGGTAGGCTAATTTTCCATGATTTTTCAAAAAAAAAAAAAAAATTCCATTTTTTTTTCCAAAAAAATGTTTTGCCCAAATGTTATAGCATAAAAAAATTTTACTTTAAAAAATAACCAAAATTTTATTTAGAGGCTATATATAAATTCTTAGAAATTTGAATATTTCTACAAAAATATCAATTTTTTTTTTATAGATTACATATCATTGCCTAGTGATATTCACTAAGGTTTCTAAATTTTAAGATAATTTTCCATCCTTAAAATTTTCCTTTATGTTAAATAAAACAAAAAAAAACACTTATCTCAAACACAAGATAAATCAAAATTGAATGAGATATTTATTCATAGTCAAATCTAAACAACAATGCTCTTATTGATTAGAAAATAAAGATATATGTGGCCTGGTTCTACAAGTTTCCAATTTCCTCTAAGAATTCCCTATGCAAGAGTGTCTATTTTCGTCTATAGTCAGAATTTGGATCCCACAACGCTCTTTTACACACCTCCATTTTGTTGAAATAGAGGGTTGTTTCAAGAAACTTCAGTCAAGATTTGTTTTCTGATTTTTGGGGAGTGGATGAATCAAATTTTCCTCTAAAATTCCAGTCCATTAATCCTGAGACTCCAACTATTAACCACCCTCTAATTTTTCTGCAAAAATATCAATAAAATTATTATTAAACACATATTAAAACTAAAATAAAAATTCAGATTTGAAAACAATCGAAACTAATCATTATAATAAAAAATCAATTCAATTAAAAATAAAATACTAAATCTAAGAAGGATTTTGGAGTGTGAAAAAACATTTCAAAGTGGTTTAAGTCTGCCTCTATCATTCCAATGTAAGTGCAATATATTTTATTTGTTATCGTGTGTCTTCCTTGTGATTGGATGCAAATGGAGTGGTGTCATGGGAGTGTTTGGTTACAGATGTTAAACCCATTATATTTTATGTATAAAATCCTATAATTGAAGATTTCATTAAAACATAGCACATAGGGATGAGACTTAGTTTTGTTTAAGTATTGAAAGTGATCTAGGGGATCAAAAATATGCTAAAAAATTAAAGTGCTCAAAATCTACCAAAACCAACACCAAATCGTATATATCATTGTTCTAATACCAATGACGCTTGAATCGCCTAAATCCGACAACGTATGAGGAAGTTATGACATTTTGACATTTTTTTCAAACAGTCAAAAAGTCAAATTGTAGGGTTGACTGTGTAGTGTATCGTAGCCACATGGCAGTATGTATGATAACTCATGATGACATCATCTATTGACTAGATTAGTAAAGGATCTAATCGAAATCTTCCATTTGGGCCAGTCTCATGACGAAACTTGGCGTACTAATATTGGTTGATGGTTTTGAGGAATCGACCAATATTGGAGTGACATGTGGCCCAATCCCAGGATGCCTCATGGCACTCTGGATGAGGCTAAAAATTGGTTGACTAACTAACAAGCCTCCACGGGGTTCAACCCCATGACCTCCAACAAACCAACGAACCACCTAACCATTATTCCATGGGTGGTTATTATTAAATGACGACGACAATGTCATATTTAAATTTTAACGATGGCATGGCTGGGGGGGAGGGAAGGCTGAAAAGCGCATTTGAATGTCTCGTCCCTTGTATTTTGGCATGACCACAGAAAAAATAATGGAGTGGAAGAAGGGGTCGGGTATGTGGCACCCATCCCATGCCAAGGCATGGCCATATTAGAGTTTATGTGACCGTGGGTGGAGGATTCATAGGGCTTGGGGCATGTAGCACCTACTCCACACCCTAGGCCATGTTATATGAGTGTTGCAAGACTTGGATCAGGGCCATGAAGGGTGTGTTTTCTATGTCTCATGCCCTTCGGTCACATGCATCTCCACATGACCAATAGCACTGGAGGCGGAAGGGCCTTCAACCCATATAGTTTAAAATTATTTAAAAAACAAAACAAAACCAACCCCGCCCCCTCGAAAACTATGGATCGAACCTGATACCTTAGAGATACCAATAGAACATCATACCAACATACCATTGAGTCAATTTATTTTCAAGTTTGCAGGGCATAACAATTTTTTGAGCGTTGTTGTAGGCATTTTGAAGAAGGGGGCCTATCTTGGCCATTTTTCAGCCTTTTTGAGCCCAAGAAGAGCCTACATAGGGGTTTTTGTGAATTTTGGACACAATGGAAACGCTATTTTTGCAAGTTGAGACTTTTAAGTCTATGTATTTGAGAATTTGAGAATATAATAAAAAATTCCACCATTGGAAGTTGGACCCGGAGACGTAGCCCAGGAGGGGTGAACTCCATCATTAGTTTTATGTGTTTTGATGCTTCTTATTGTCCATTTTAACTGTTAAAAATATGAAAAATATATTTTGTGTTATTTTGAAATCACGATCCATTGCCTAAAAGACATAAAATATCTTACAAATCATTTTGTGAAACCTTTTTTTAAAAATTTTAGACTAGTTTGGTATCAAAACATGGTTTTTGTGAAGGTTTGACATAATTTGCAAGGTTATTAAATGCTTACAAGGTTTAAATTGAGAAGAGGAGATAGAGAACTTGAAGAACCAAACCCTCAAATTGGCTCAAGGAGGCCACAAAATCCACAAGTCATGGCACAAGAAGAAGGAAAATAACAAGAAATAATGTTTGAGGATGAGAGAGATTTTAGAAATGATTTCTTTGATGTGATTGAGATGGTGAAAGTGTTTTATAATGAGAGAACAACAAGGTTTCAAGGAGAAAGTTCTAATCAACCAAAAGGTAATGGTGGTAATGGGAGTAAGCATCCACCTCCTCCTCCTCCTCCTCCTTCACCTCCATCTACACCTTCATACTCACCTCCTTATTCACATCCTTCATCCCATATACCTACTCCTCCCACATATCTAAGAGGACATATTATACGCCTTTGATTAAGCTTGATGTCAAGTTTGAATTGCCTATGTATAATGTGGAAGTAAATGTTGAAACTTTGGATACTTGGGTTCATCGAATTGAATTCTATAAAAGAATTCAAAAGATTTATGATGATGTTACAAAGATCCAACTTGTTTCTCTTTGCTTGGAAGGTGTAGCCCTCATCTGGTGGGAGGCCAGAACTCAAGAAGATTTAAACAAAAGTTGTAAAATTATCTCTTCTTGAAATGATTCCATAGTTGCATTAAGGAGGAAATTTTATCGATTAGATTACATGCAAAAATAAATTATGGATTGGAAAATTTTAACATAAGCTAAATGTGAGAGTGTCAAAATTTATGCATAAGAATTCAGAAGAAGAACTTTAATATTGGGTATTGATTTTACTTCTCAAGACACTCTCCTTACGTCTATAGATGGATTAAATATTTATTTGATACATACTATACTTATGTTTAATCCTACCAATATAGATGAAGTATGTGTTCAGGAAACTCTTTTAGAATCAAGAGGCGAGAATGTTCCTCAAGAGTCCAAAAATAAACCCTTTAAATCTGGAGACAAAGAAAAGGGGAAGTTTAAAGGAAATGGGAAGTTTAAAGGAAAAGCTAAGAATAATTCTACTGTAAATAAAGAGGGAGAGAAAATTACTTGTAAACATTGTTCCAAATATGGCCATGGTGAAGACCATTGTTGGAAATTACATCCAGAATTGAGACCAAATAAGTTCAATAACAAGGGGAAATAAAACACTGCTGCTACAACTCAACAAGATCTAGGATATGATTCAGGTGATGAAACCAAAATCACATCCATGGGAATGAAAGTTATTATCTTCTAATGCAAGTACTAGTTATTATAGTAAGCCTATTGAATCTCAAAATGATAACAAAAGAAGTGAGTTTTTCTATATCAAGGTCATTACAAACATACAAAGGTTGATACATTATTTGATAGTGGATCTCAAGTTAATTTGATCTCTGAAGCAATTTTTAAGAAACTTAATTTAAAGAATACACCTCATGCAAAACCTTACCCTTTGGGTCGGTTATGTGATGATTCCAAATTGCAAGTGACAAGAAAATGTAAACTAAAATTTTCCATCACTGCTAATTTTATAGATGAGGTAGAGTTTGATTTTGTACCACATGATATTTGTGGGATTGTCTTAGGGAGTCCATATTTATATGACCAAAAGGCCATATTATATGATCATGAGAAAAAAGATCATGTTTTTAAGGATGGAGTTGAGTATATTGTTATATCACATTGCAAGAAGATGAACTTATCTCTTGTTAGTGTTGTGTTGATGAGAAAAAATGACCTCATCAACATGTGAAAGAGACCACCCAGTCATAGCCCCAACTAAACTCTTGTTCATTTGATTTATTGGTCATGACTAGTTGAATTGGCTCTAATTACGCCCTCTCTCTCATTGTTTTCTTATAATATACCTATTATTTACCAATAGAAAGAGAGAAACCATATTTTCCCTCTTGTTGTGAATATGCAAGAAAGCAGATCCTTAAGATGACTCTATGGCTTAGCCAAGTTGCAACTAAGGTTTTCCCCTACATGAGGGGACTTCTAGAATTCACTAATTAATATAAATTAAGATCTACTCTAAGATTCAAGGAAAAAGGTAAAATATCCTAAGTCTATCTCGATTAGGAAGATGTAGATCTAATTCAACCAAGAGAATAATAATTAAATGAATGGAGATTTTAACATGCCTTGTTTATGATAAATATCTCTCTAATGAAATAGTTCTAGTAGTTGATATTGTGATTACAAAACATGCTATGTTCAAATATCTAATAAAAATTAATGATTAACTATTAAAACCAAGAAAAAGTTCTCATAATTTCAATAGTTACTAAAATCGATATTAAATGGAATAATTCTGAGTAAATAATTACTCGGAAATATGATTTAAACACTTGAAAAAAATGAGACAATTAACAACATATCTATGAAGCTAATGAACTAGATAGCTAATCCAATATAAATTCATCTTCACATCAAACAATAATACACAATATGGGAAAGTGTTACCCAGATCTACCATTACATAAATGAAATTTTCATTTAAATAAAAGTATTCAAATTACAAACTAAAGAAACTTGGTCTCTTTCTCTGTTCCATGGATTGGTATCCAGCTATATTTCATAGATCATAATCTCTGTCACTAAAAGAAAGAGTTGCAATAATGCAAGCTCTACCCCCAATACAAAGTCTAGATTGCAAAATAAAGTCACAATTAATTCATATTTGAGTTTTATCGTCCTTATACACCTATAATCCCCTATATAAAAGTGCTTTAGAGCCTCTATTTATAGGGAAGATGAACCCTTTCCTCATTCTCATGAATGTTATTTAATTACAAAAATAAAATTAAAAATGAAGAACTTGTTATCACTCTATAATCTCCCAAGATTATGAGAGAAACCTAGAGCTAACCACAAAACCACTTGTAAGCTTAGAATTTATCCCTTCTAAACTCAGAGAGGGATCTCTCTATTAGATTTAGATTTTTTGTTTTGTGATTTAGGCTAAATATTGGGTTCAGAGTTTGGATTTTTGAAATTTTTGGTTTAAACTTCAAGTAAAGGCCATTGGGCTATGGATTCAAAGCCTTAGGGTGATAAGATATAGAACTATCAAAACAGATGTAACTGGGAAAGGTAAGCAAACTATTGGATCTTTGGAGCTTTGTGGAGTGAAAGGGAGGAAAATATTTATATTAAATTAAACATAGAACATTCTAGAATGAATTCTATAATTAATCTCAGTTTGAAAACACACATATTGTTTATAAGCCAGAGCATAATGTAATTAAACAAATTCAACCATTTATCTTATTTAAACAATAGATATAGGAAAAAAATATGGAATAAAAAAGAAATAAAAATAACATAAGAGGAACAACATCACCAATTTTCTTGACACATGAATCTCGGAGCAGAGTTATGTATTAATGAAATGATCACTTTTAGCTCAGTGAACAACTTTACATCAAAAGTCTTCTTTCTTCATCCAAATTCAAACCCTTTTCTAGGTCTAACTACAACATACTTATAGACTTTATATTGAACTAACTTCATATTCCAAAAGGAACTGATTACAAAATAATCTCTAACAATTTGTGGAAAAAATTTCAATAATAAATTAAAGATAACATCAATCACTGGAAATTTTCAACTTTTGAAAAATATTAAACCTTCATATCTGGAAATTGGTCAACTAATGATGACCTTCTACTTCGTAATTTGGAGAAGTTGAAGTTGTCCTCCCAAACCTGTTAGCTTGCCTTTCAACTTGACTAATTATGCCACCTGTATCAGCTAGCCGTCCCTTTGATTTCTATTTTTGTCATTTTTTTTCTTTCATCATATTTGAATACTTCATTATTGTCACAAAATATTTGGGGAAAAATATATATATATATATATTGAATAATATTTCCAAATATTTTGATTAAAAATTTAAATGAATTTCATAATTAAAATTTCAACATATTTATTTGAATGGTTTAATAAACCATCTTGTTTTGAAATCCATGTGTTTTTTTCCCTTCCCATGGGTTTTAAAAACCATGTGTTTTTTTCCATGGTTGGGTAAAGTATCTTTACTTTCCCATTTTACTCCTATAAAAATTTTCAATAAGTATTTATCCAAATTCATATCACCTGCATTTCTCCTCACTATACCATAATAAAAACCATATCCCTCTTCTCTGTGAAATTTCATTTTTACTCAACCTCATTTTACTTTCACCTGTAGCCTCATTTCACACCTGTAAATATCCTTTTACTTTACCCTACTCCCTTTACCTCTCATGAAAAGAAGAGGAACAATCATGGTCTAAGAAATCAAAACCATGGAAAAGCGGGTACCAAAGGAAGAAAAGGAAGATGGTACACTTGTAACAAGTTTGGCCACTATGCCAGAGAGTGCCCCAAAGAAGGGACTCTAGTAGAGATGATGACAACAACAATAACTTCAGGGGGAATGGAAATAAAAGGAACAACATGTTCAAAGGAAAAAGGAAGTCTCCCTCTGATCGAAGTGGTAATGGTCAACCTTTCAAGAGGTCAAGAAAATTTAGGTATGGTGAATCAAATTTTGTTGATAATAAGATAAATGAATATATTCTTATATCTTCCCTCTCTGTTGCATCTCCTCCCAACACCCTGGATGTCTAGTTGATTTATAGTGGTTCTTCAAGGCACCTCATTGGATATAAAGAAGCCCTCTTTGATTTGATTGACAATGCCACCTTATCCCGTGAAAGGGATAGGGACTGTGACCCTTCATCTAACTGAAGGTCAAGTCCTCCTCTTGCAAGATATGTTGTGCATACTTGATTTGAAGGAGAATCTTGTCTCCATTTCAGAAATGGAAGACAAAGGATTCAAGGTATAATTCATCGGTGGAAAGGTACGCATTTGGAAGAAGAAATCAAATAAATCTATTACTATTGGTTTTAGAGTTGATACACTTTATCAGGTTGGAAGAAGTTTGTTGGGGGCCATGACATGTGACACAACTCTTCAAATCGAGCTATGGCACCAGAGGTTTACACACATTCATTACAAGGCCATTCCCAAAGCATGGAAGGTGGTGACAGGGATGCCCGAGTTCAAATATGACCATGAAGGTGTTTTTTAGGGTTGTGTCGAAGGAAAGCACACAAGGGGACCATTCCCCTCAAGTGTCACGAATAGATCTGATATTTTGAAATTGGTACATTCTGATCTATCTGGTATGACTCCTGTAACATCCTTGGTAGGATGTTTATATTACATCACATTTATAGATGAATTCTACCACAAGACTTGGATATACTTCTTGAAGAAGAAGGATGAAGCATTCAAGTGGTTTCATACCTTCAAGGCCTTGGTTAATCAAACAGGGAAGAAGATCAAAATTTTGAGGACTGATAATGGAAGCGAGTATGAGTCAAATGAATTCAATGACCATTGTAGGGAAGTTTGAATTAAGAGGGAGACCATTATCGTGTATACTCCTGAACAAAATGGTGTTTCTAAAAGGAAGAATAGAACCATTATGGAAGTTTCCCATGCCATGCTTTATGACCAAGGTCTTTTAAAGCTTCTATTGGGAGAAGCTTCCAACACTATTGTGTACATTCAAATTAGATGCCCACATTTTTAATTGGACTCCAAAAGTCCCGAAGAAGTGTTCTATGGTAAGAAACATGATGTTTCTCACTTTAGAGTTTTTGGAAGTCTCATTTTTTTCATGTGTTGAAAGAAAAGAGAAGCAAGATGGATGCTTCTGGGAAGAAGGGAATGTTTGTGGGCTATAGTGAAACCTCAAGGAATATAGTAATAGAATCTATGTGCCCGGTCAAAAAGATGTGGATATATGCCACGATGTCACCTTCGATGAAGATGGTTCCCTCAAGAAAGTTAGGAATCTTCTTAGCTCAAGGGATGACAAAGCCTATAAGAAGAAGAAGCATGGAATAAGGATGAACCAATGCTCGATGTTGAAGGTATGATGGATCCTATTGATCCACCTACTTCAAATAAAAAGTGACCCTCATGGATTCGGCTTACTCTCCAAGATGTGTCTAGATCACCTTCGGCCACAGGGTTGTTTATTGGGATGTTATAAATGGGACTGTGACTATGCAGTTATTTCGGCACCTTGGACATCTCTTCCTTTTGAAAAATTTTCCAAATGTCTCATGCGCAGATTGATATTACAGATAAGATCCTATCTATTCAATTTCAGCTTTCTCGGTTGGTTAATGAATTTGATCCTCTCAAGAGCACGATTATGGACCTCAAATTAAGCAAAGAAGCCTATGAAACTCCAGAAAAGCACTAGGAGGATACAATCCATCGTTAAACTGATCTCAACAAGCTAGCTACACACAACGACTAGTATCCCCAACAAGCTCGCTTAGTGGATTTTGGTATTTTTTGTTAGCATACAGTCTAAGATAATTTTGTTTTGGGAATTTATAGATTGTTTAGTGTAACTGTTGTAGCTCCTAGAGACAACCTTGAGTTTCAAAAAACTAGTTCCTAGGACATCTTAAAATCAGAGGTTATATATGGACAACTGTATAAATGCCTCTGACAGAAAATGGTCAAGATAAAAATGGTTTTGGTGATTCAGGAATGGAGGAGACCATTTGAGCCTGATTCATGTGAATTCTATATACCTTTAGAGGGCTTAGGAGGCTGTGAGGCTAGATAGCTTTTAAGTGGACCAAGTTTAAAACAATGAGCAGAAACTTTAAAAATTTGCAGAGGCATTGAGAAAGAACGGAGAAGGAACCCACAAGAGACAGGCTTAAGAGGATTAAGAATTTGTCCCTTGTGAAATAAGAGGAAACGGATATGAATGAGATATGGACAACAACAGAGGTTTGTGTAGCGTGAATTAAGGGAATGCAACAGGGTTAATACATCAGTGTTATATAGACATGAATTCATGAATAAGATTGCAGACTACTGGCAGCTACATTACACGAACCATCAAAGCAGAATAGCATGAAAGATGATTACACATAAAAAGGAGATTATTGATAACAAAATCAAACATATACATACTACTCATTGCTCCATATGGATCTAAATAAAAACTCGATATCATATTAATTTTAAATAGCTCTCTCAAATATGTGGCTCAGAGTACAGGGAGCACAATCATACAAAACACACCATATTTCTTCAAAATTCCAGAACCTTTCTTTCATCTTATAAATCACTACATATAGAGTTCTCCTTGAGGGTTTACGATCTAATATTCTATCATGATCGAACCCCACAGGTGAAACCAAAATTATCCTAACAAACTAGCAGAGCGTGAATCAAGAAATCACTGCTGCAACAAAAAAATACAAACAGAATTGGGTAAAATCAGGATTTTACCAACAAAACATCACTATCTAATCAGTAAAAAGAACATAATAGTTGGCCAGGGAGGCCAAATTCCAGAATCTTCAAAGAAGTGGTGAGGAATGGCTGAGAACAGGTGAGCAGTCTGGCCTTCATCCTATGATTTCACCTGTTGTTTGAAGACCTCCACTCTCTAATGCTCATGATTTCCATTTCTCGTTGTGGAATAGCTAGTTTTGTTGTGTGTATTGAACTCTTTAGCAGAGGTTATCTTGTGGAAACTGAATAAACCATACTGCAAGTTCCACCCAAAATTCCATGTTGTTTTTTAAATTGCAAAATGGAACCGGATTTCGAAGGGGGCATGAATTTCAGAAGTGGAAATGAATATAGCAGGAATTTTTATCACTGAAATGGGCAAAAGACAAGCCACAGGAGTGTTATTGATGACATGGAAAGGTGGTGGAACCCGTGCCCGCAAATCACAGATCACAAGTTTTATATGTGCGCAGCGAAAGGTAAATGGTAAAGAGTGCGATGTGCGAAGTGCGGGGAAGGTGACGTGGCACGGATAGTGGTGGGACCGCGCTCGCAGATCGCAAGTCGCAAGTTTTATGTGGGAGCAACCGAAGGTTAAGCGTTAAAACCTACGAAGTGCGAAGTGTGGGAGTGGGGGAGATGACGTGGCAGATGGAGGTTAAGCCCCGCATCACAATTTAAACAGAATACTTTGCGGGCACTTAGAAGGTAAGTTACAAACTATGTGAAGCGCAAAAAGTTATAATCGTCGATCTGTGAAGTTTATATTTAGCGATGTGCGATGGATGGTGGGGGAAAGGGTGACATGTTAGGGAGAAATGGCCCCACTTTAACCGCAATTGGGGAACTGTGAAGGGGGACGGTAAGTGGAAACAATGATATGGAGATGAAAAGGGTAAGTTAGAAACATGAAGCGGAAAGGAAGAAAGGTAAGGTTTAATGATTTTTAAGGGAAATGAAATAAAAGGAAGTATGGCAGGTGAATGGGTCCCACTTCATCGCATATCGCGTTTCAAAAGGTTTATAGGAGACGACAATTAAAGGATTTTGGGATTTGGCCGATGCGAAAAGAAATTTGAGTGCGCGGTCATGAAATAAAAAGGGAATGACTTAGGGAAAATAAAAATGAAAAGGGATAAATGGTATTTAGAGCGTTGGAGTTCAGAATTAGGATAAATGAAGAGTAGGAAGGGGTAGATGGAATGAATGAGGGCAGTATGGATTTTTCTCACCATCGCACTTAATCAACAACACTTTCCTCTTTCAACTGAAATAAAAGGTAGATAGATTCATTTGAAGCTCTTTGACAGTTAGGATTCCCCTTCCTTTCTCCTTCTCCACTTTGTGTGCGGTCACAGGCCAAAATTGGCTCCATCTGGGGACAATGTGATCTTTTAAGTGTGTTTAGAACCTGCAGACCTAAATGCATGTGCCTTATTGGGGTCATGGAGTCGCAAATGCATACTGTAAGCTTGAAGTGAAACTAAAATTGAGTTGTGCACTCCCAACTATATAAAATGGAAATCATTGTCGCACCTTGAAAAATTTTAATGCTAAAATCTGAACTATGCTGAAACTGGAAACTTAAACACACTTGAACTGAAAACTGCAAAATAATTTGAAACTAAACTAGAAAGTTGCTCATAGTATTGAGCTTATTGGCACTCCTACCTACACCTAGTCTGATAAAAAATTATCCCATCAAATAATAGTCAAACTTCCAATGTAACCAGTTAAGCAAATGAGTGCCTAAGTGAAATTTCTATCCCATTCCTGTAGGTAGAGAAATGGATTTAAAACGTGGAAACTTATCTCTTCTACTAAATTCCATAGCTTGATTGATGAGCCTGGCATATTCTTCCTTCACTGATGGCTGCAATATGCTAACCAAAGGATCATTGTAAACATGCAATATGAGTTTTTCTAGAGTATTTGTAACCATAAAACAAACCTCATTCTAAACTGCTTCTTTGTTTCCGTGTTTCCACTTATTGTCTTCAAACAGCAAGAATGGCTCTTGTTTATTCTCATTTTCCATTATAATCAACTAGTTTGTGTGCTCTTCATCATTTCCTTTGTCATATGGAGGCTTGCAGGGGAGCTACAAACTCTCAATCATCTTGGGTAAAGGATCTTGACTAATTACAATATGTTGTGTTTCCTCCTTAACATCCCATGAAGAACTTAATGATGAAGAAAATTTATGATCTTCTTCAAGGTCTGCACACTTAGAAACAATATTTGAGTGGTCTTCAATTAGCGAACCTAGTTGGTCTTCTTTTTGAAAGCTTTATTGGCTTTCGTAGGGCACACTTGATTGGTGTTCAATCTCTGAATACAACACTACTAGCTGAACGTGCTCTTGTGGATCTAGACAATTAAACTTTGATGCCCCTGCTTCTAGATCACCAAACTGTTGTTGACTTTTATTGTTGTCCCCTGGGAAACACTCCAGCTCTTCCCCTTATTCATGGAGGGTAAGCTCGTCCCCCTCTTCTTCAGCATAGGCTAGAAATTGGTTTATATATTCAGTCCAAAAACCACTCTAGGTTTTTCTTCTTGGAGATTGAAGGGTGTGGGCCCTTTTTTGGTAATGGCTTCTTCGAACTGCTCTTTAGGAGGGTCAGGCGGTTTCAAGGGTATAGATGAGGACTTCTTATCTTTTGGAGGATTAGCTTCTTGCTTTGTCGAAGAGGATGCAGTGGCATTATGAGGGGTTGATTCTTCTAATGACTTCTTCCCTTTACTAGCAGGACTAGGAGGGGTTTGTTCTCTTGATATTGACTCTTCATTTTTTTCTTGCCCCCAGGTTCTCTTTCTGGAGGACCTGAGGTCATACTTCTTGTGGATTTGAGCCTGCATGAAATCTACGAATTATCTGTAGTAACTGTCAATCTCTTGATCCTCTGGAGGGACTTCTTCTTCTTCTTTTTCCCCTTTTAGGATGGGTTCACCCTACTTATCATCAGAGTAGGCGAGGAATTGAGCTTCTTGGTTGTCTGTGACTTCCTCGGCCTGTTGCAACAACTGCAGAGGGGGCCTCCGATATTGAGGATTAAACCCCCAGTTAGGAATCATTTGGTTGGAACAAGGGGGGGAATTCTTGGCCTACGATTCAAGCTTTACCAACTTATTTGAGAGGTTTTTGATCAGCTTATTCATCTCTTAGATTCTATGCTCCTTTAATTCTCTCTCTTAATTTGATATAGAAGCCTCCTCCCCCTTCTTTCTTCTAGCTTCATGTTCTATCTTCCCATTGAACTTACCAGTAGAGGAAAATTTTGCTTCTACCTCCAACGCAACAGTCTAGATCTAATCCAGAGATGTGGATCTTCTTTCTCTTAAGGTGAACCCAAAATCTGGAGCGAAAGCTCCTGCGAAAACCACCTTAGTAGTTGCTTGGGGAGGCTTTATCTCAGAAGGGAGATTATTATAGAGCTTATTGAACCTCTTTATAAATTATGTTACATTTTCATTTTGTCTCTTCTTGAGAGCATTGAACTTTGTGAGGACCATCGTGATAATTTTAAGAACCCCCTAAATTTATATATATAATAAATGGGCGAATCCTCATGATACATAGGAAAAAATGGAAGGCAATTTTATTAATAATATAATATGTGTATATAATTTTGGCTTAATTTCTCATGAGATTATATTATCTTTGTAAAATCATGGCTGAATCACCAAGTACAAATGGCGAATCACTATCGTAAAAATGGTGAATAGTTGTCTAGTGGAGTTCAGGTGTTGGTTCCAATGAAGATATGGTAGTTGAACCAAGAGGAGAAGGAAGAGAACCACCGAGACCAAGCATGGCACATGGTGACTCATGAGGGAAGTAGTTCTCATGCAGCTTTGGAAAACACGTTCTTCTAGTTCCGCTAAGCGTAGTGTTGTTGCTCATGCTACTACTAGCACCGATATTGAGGTTGGAGAGGAGTTTGAGGAGAAATGAACAACAACTGGAAGAAAAAGAAAACATGCTATTAAAAAAAAGTGTTGATAAACATTGGATCCTGATCTAGGTGCCATGGTACCATAACAATATCGTGAAAATACTTCTGTATGTTCATAACTATGGAAACATAATCTAGCATTACAACACCATCACGACTCTTACACAACCATATTTATGGAAATTGTTAAACACCATGTTGAAACACACACATGGTGTATGAGGAGAAGAATACACACACAAGAGAAACACAACACACAATGAAAGATAAACGTGAGGGCTTTCTTATTTTCCATTATACAAAGATGTAGATTTATAGTACAATGGTGTGACTCTTGGTTTCACATTCCAAGGTCACTTGGACTCCATTGTGACTTTTCATATTCCACACCTACCCATGTAGGATTAGGTGTTCCAACATCCCCCCTTAATCCGAAGGGGTATGTGTGAGTCGAAGAAAAGAGTTGTAATACAAATCTGCAAAGTATGCATGGCAGCACTTGGCTGAATCAACTCTCTCAAATGTTGGAAAAGAAGGGTGGTTTAGGATGACCAAACATTGGAGCAGCAATACATGGATGTAGTTAAGAACTCTTCCAAAAGGCGGCAAAATAGCCCCGAAGCACGCTGAAAGTGTCCTCATATAAAGGAACCTAAAGAAGGAGAGTCTGCCCTGTGGCAGCATTAGTTTAGTTTGTCCACAGCAAAGATGATGGTTTAGGTTATCCTGGCAAAATGATGGTTTAGAGTTATCCACCAACCAAAGATGATGGTTTTAGGTTATCCACCAACGAAGGTATGCTCATGGGCATCAGTGTCTCTGACTACAAATCACAATCTCTGAATCCGAATGACAACATGACAGTGTAGCTCGGGTTTTAATGGCGAGCTGTGGCTACAACTCTGAACATTGAATGAGAGATTGTGGCTCAGGCTCGCTTGATCTGTCGTCGAAGCTTGTACATGACCACCATTTTCCCCCCTGTCAGGGACAAGGTGAGATGATGGCGAAAACTCAACTGCAAGTTTGCTCAATATCCATGAACAAGTTCTAACATGTGTCGTAAACATCTTCTTGGCTGCTGATGCCCATTGCCAAGAAGCGATCCATCCAAGATGAATCTTGGTTCTTGCAGGAGACTGAGGCTTGTTTCTGAAGCATCTGTGTGAAGAATGGGTGTGTCGACCACAGTGCTTACATGGATGAAGATCAAAACAATGATCTTTCATATGGCCAACTCGATCACAATGTTGGCATTTTACAATCTGTTGTTGTGAAAGCGGAACAGGATCTGGAACAGCTGCAGGTGAACTGTCATATAGGAATCCGGCACTCTGAAATATGATGGGCTTGGTGTAGTCTGGAATATGAAAGGACACATCCTTGTCATATCCAAGACCAGTTCTGTGCTTGTTGTGGACAAGATTTTCCCAAGGTCTGATGATGGGCTTGAGAAGTGCAGGCTGAACTGCTGAATCTGCATGTACATCTGCTCTAGTACAAGGAACTAAATGTGAATCAACTTCAAATTTACTGACTTGCTGCTGATGGGAGTCTTTCACAATGTTCTGAACAGAAACAGGTTCAGAATGGTGACTCTTTTGCTGAAGTTCTTCTTGTTGAAGCTGAGATTCCAACTGCAAAAACTCAATCTTCTCTTGTGCATCTTGCAAACAACTTTGAATGTTACAAAGAGCATGCTTGCTCATTTTTATCACATCATCAACATTGGAATGAATGAGGTTATTCAACAACACTAATGCCTCATTGATTTTAGCCATTTTCAACAAATTAGGCTCAAAAAAAATATGAAAGTGTCGACTTCACTTGAAGAAAATGCACCCGTTTCTGATGCGATTCAACAACAAATACAAATGACTCCAAAGAATTTCCAACTATGGAAATCTCAAGTACAAAATCTTGCTCCTCAAATGATGGAGGGCAATCAACAATCAAAAACTCAAATTCTTTGATTCCAATTATGAATGAAGAGGAAAATTCCCTCAAAATACAATATTAGCCTCGATACATATCTCTGCAAAAATATGTGAAAATGTGTATTTGAAAACACGTGCAAAGAAGCCAAAATGGCGAAAGTTTGAAATTTCTTCAAATAACTGGTTTGCAATGATGGAAAACTTGTCTTCACGTGTAAATTTCTTCAAAAAATCACCCTCTTGTATATGCCACAAATCACACAATGTCAAATCTGCAAATTTCTCTATATGTACTGTCCATTTACTCACATGTCATTTCTTCAATTCTGCTGTTCATGTCTTCTTTTCCTCTCTCTGCTGTTTTTTATTTTTTTTAATTAATTAAAAATTAATTAAAAAAATGAGAATAATTAAAAATGGGGAGGGGATAATAAAGAAGGGTATTATATGGAGGGGGTTTATTAATTGGGGGGGAGGGGAGAGCGCTATTATATGGGAAGGGTTTATTAATGGGGGAGGGGGGCTATTAAATAAAAATTAAAATGGGAAAGGGATTATTATTATTATTATTATTATTATTTTTTAATTAATTAAAAAATATATTAATGGGAATATGGGGGGAATTATAAAATAAAAAGTCTAATTTAAAAGGTAGTGGAGGGAAATGTATTGAGAAGGGAGGGGGGTTATTATAAATGTGGGAGGGGAAAATTTAAAAATTAAAAAAAACGAATTTAAAATTGTGGGAGGGTTACTAGGGAATTTAATTAAAAGAGGCGGACTTAAAGTGAATTATGGATTATTATGAGAGGGAGGGGCGGATTTAAAATGAGGGTAGGGATTAATTAAAAGGGAGAGAATTAATGGTATTAAAAAAGAGATTAATAAAATATGGGAGGGATATTTATATGGGAAGGGGAATTAATTAAAAAATGGATTAATTAAAAAGAAGGGAATAAATTAAAAAATGGGGATTAATTTTAGTGGAAGGGGAGAGAAATTAAATTAAAAGGGAGGGAGATTAATTAACTTGGTGGAACTAAATGGGGGAAAGGGGAGCTATTAAATTAAAGGGAATAGTGGGAGGGGAATTACTTTAGGGAGGGGAATGAATTAAAATAAAAAAGTGGAAACGAATTGAAAAGGAGGGAGATATTATATGGTGGGGAATTAAAAAAATTAAAACATGAATATAATTAAAAGTGAGTCGTATTGCAAGGGAGGGCAGATTTTAGAAGGGAGAGGGAATCGTTGGAGAGGGGATTCGAATGGGTAGGAGGAGTGAGCAGGTCGAGCGTGGAGAGGGAGCGTAGTGTGTAGCCAGAGCTTGAGTGAGTGAGTGTTGGGGAGAGTGTTGCAGAGTGGGTAGGGAGGTGCCGGTTGGAATGCAGCAGGGTGTGAATAAGCATAGGGAGGGATCGATTGCAGGTAGAATGGGAGCAGTCGCAGGTGGGAGGCGCAGATATGAAAGGGGGTCTACGTTAGGGTGTGAAGTGCAGAGCCGACGTTTGAGTAGGAAGCAAGGGGCGCAGACCAGTGAGGGAGAGGGCGTAGACCAATGAGGAGTGTGAGCTGTAGGTGTGGATTGCAGACTTGGGAGCGTTAGGCAGAGATGTGGAATAGGGTTTGGGAAGGCCGTGTGGCCAAATTCAGTGATTTTTTATTTTTATTTTTTATTTTTTATTTTTAATTATACAGCAGAGAATAGAGAGCAGAGAATTTTTTTTTTTTTTTTTCAGCAGCAGAGGAGAAAAACTTGAGACTCCAGACTTTAAAGCAGCAGCAGGAAATTTCTTCAAAAATGCAGGATTTCAAGTAGTAATACACCGCAAAAAATTTTGCAGAGATTGCCAATAAAACTTCGAAATTTTTCCAGGAAAATGGACTTTAAAAATGCAGAATTCTCCAGAAAATTTTAGCAGTAAAACCCATAAATTTTTCCAGTAGCTCAACAGCAGAAAAACTCAAAATTCTTTTCCATTAAAAATCCAGAAACTTCTACTTCAGAAACCCTCTTTAAACAGTGTTTTCCAGCAACTCTTCAATGCAGAAATTAATAGAAATTGCAGGAAAAATGAGAATGAAAACCTTCAGATGGGCAGTGTTGTCTTTCTTCAAAACCACTGCTGCTCTTCTTCAAAACAAATTCTGAATGCTGCGCTTTCTTCTGAATGCTGCTCCTTCTCCAAAACCACTTTCTGAATGTGGCAAAAAGACTGCTACAAACACTTGAGTGCTGCAAAAAAAACCAACAATTTTTGCAGATATGCATAGGCCATAAACACAAATGGCTCACTCAAAGTGGAGCAGGGCCAGCAATCGCCCGCTCCGATACCATGTTAAACACCATGTTGAAGCACACACATGGTGTATGAGGAAGAAGAATGCACACACAAGAGAAACAACACACAATGAAAGATAAGCGTGAGGCTTTTTTTTATTTTCCATTATACAAAGATGTACATTTATAGTACAATGGTGTGACTCTTGGTTTCATATTCCAAGGTCACTTTTGACTCCATTGTGACTTTTCATATTCCACACCTACCCATGTAGGATTAGGTGTTCCAACAGAAATGATTCATGCCGGTAATCTCTTAAAGGAAGACCTAGCATGGTAACTATAATAAGGTGAACTGCCTTCTCACTTCTTCAAAATATTATTCTTCGTGCCTTCAAAAACTGGATATTGAAAGGAATATTATGTGCGCTGTACCACCGTGGTGAATTTGTTAAAATTATAACCATCACCGTAAAGAGAACCATTAGAAAATTTGATTCGGAATTACCCATGTCATGCCCATGCCATGCCATGAATCTATTTGTAGCGTAATCCCACAAGTAGTAGCATTGGCACCCTATATTTGACTCGATAGCTCCATTGATTGAGAGGAGGTCCACTCTAGAACTTGCCAATGCTCTCCTAGTATTGTTGTACAAATGATGTCTTGTTTTAAATTTGTACAAGGAGAAATACATTTTCAATATATGCATCTTTTCAACTCGGTAGTTATAACTTATAAGTCCAAATAAAATATAACCCAAAGAACCATCTTCTTCATAGGCATGACAACTGCTAGATATCAATTACCGGCAAGTTGTTCGTGGATATGATGAAGTCAATTATGACTGAATGCTTTTTCCCGAATGAACCTTGACCTAATCTTACTTTCAATCATGAAATTAAATAATGGACAACAGTGATAAAGGGATGAATTGGTCGGATTATAAAAATCTAAGCATTGAACTATGCATAACCAATCCCGTCATACATACACAATTAATAACAAGAATAAACACCCGCACAACAAGGAAACTATTTTGGTGAAGTTGTGCGTGAATTAAGTAACTAAGGGGTTGTAAATTTATTTTTTGATTGCCTCAAAGAGAACATAACTCGTGGTAAGAGAACATAACTAATTATTAGATAGATGGCCAAAAGTAAAGTGCATAAGGGTTAAAGTGAAGTGTTTTCTCGTAGGAAGACTCGTGTAGACTTTAACATTAATACACCAATTTAATCCAATTTAATATCCGACTTGCATTAAAGATGAAGCATGTAATAAAACATGCCATATAGACACAATCTTCGCTGACAAAATGAAAATTACTCAACGCTATTCTACTTCATACAATCTTGAGGTATCTTCAATACTCGGTAGGCCGTTTGTATATCCTCCTGATAGTCACTTGTTTTTGTGGTTACAATTCCTCATTTGCGTATGCCTAATTAAAGGTTAAAATACACTACAATTCTCAATACAATAACCGTAAAACAAAGCCTCATGACTACCTTTAAATGATAGAAGAGATTTAGCGAAGTTAACAATAATCATTCATCCATGATGTACCGCATTGTTCTACATCTATTCCTTTGTCATCATCTCTTTGATAGAAAAATTCAAACAGTTACCTCGCAGACATAATGTTTCACATTTGTGCTGCAAAAATTCCCTATTATATAAGTACCAAAGGGAATGTTAAACTCAACTTGATTCTTGTTTTGAAGGCTATGTTACGTAACAACACTCTCATATGCGTGCCGCTATCGAGAGAGGAGATTCTAGCCGTGATATGACTTGTCACCAACTGGCTATGGACTTCCATGTCTTTGCCGAATACCCACCAGGTTTATTATTTGTCCGCAACTTTGTTCTCTGTGATTTGGGGATAACAACTACTTTTTGCAAGGGATTGGTGAAATGTTTCCATTGTGTGGATAGATGTATCTCCTATTTGGAACAACCGATAAATCCAATATAAGATAGAGATCTAGTACTTTGTGAATCAAATTCTCCCCAAGGTCACAGAAGGTAAAGAGCATCACCGAAAATGCTTTTAATATCTACTATAAATTACAAGGTCACAAGTATATGCTACATTTATTGTCATTAATGGACATGTGCTAGTGCATATAGAAGGGGAAGCATATCTAAAAGCACCGGGATCCCTTCGAGATGGGGAGACAAGCAGAAGTTGCTTCCTTTCTAATTGCTCATCCGTGCTGCAGAAATCCGCATTTCCACAACTTCCCCGGTGCCGGTAATTTTACCTGCAATATATCCATATGTTCCAAGAACTTTCTACATTACATTCATCCGACCCTGTACTTTCTACACTAGCTAAACCAAAATCAGCAATAGCCTCCAACTTAACTAATATATTATATGATTTAACATCCGTGTATTATTGGAGGGGAACAACCATGATGCAGTAGGATATCTCCTTAGCAAGACCAAAGCAATCTTATAATCTGTAGGCCAATCCAACGTTTCTGAGAAATATGAAGTCCGTTCATACAAATGCTCCATTTGCATCGTGTTGCAGCTCTTGACAATGTTGACAATGGTTCAGGTGAAATGGTTGATACTTATATATGTTTGACATATTGGGGTAGTCGGGATTTTGCTGCTCTCTCTTCCTCTCTCATCTGTGGTTGGCAAGATGCGACATATCAAGAAAAGAGAATGGGTGTATGAATTGAATGTTTTTATTTTATATATATTTATTTATTTATTTATTTTTAATTTTAATTGTCCCTTTCATTATAATTTATAGGACCAATATTCTCATATCATTATATTTGTATCCTCCAAGGATTTGAATTTAAAGTCTCTTTATTTACATAATAATACAATTGAGTTGCACATCGTGGACGCTTCCTTAGAATATTATACCTTCTTTCAATTTCAATGAATTTGTGAGTAAACTCCTCTGCTCTCTCAACTATTTCAAATAAACTGCATTCCATGGTAAAAAAGTGTCCTTCCCAACAAAATAATTTTAATTTAGTCTCGTATTTCATGATCAATGTCATGGCAAGATGGAACTTACAATGTAGCCCATAATAAGGTACATTCATTTTATATAACCTCTAGGAAAAGAAAGTAGAAATGATTCACATCAATCAACTAAACAAAACTCCATAAAATTTCCTTTTCAATCTAAAAATAACAATATTGTGTGGTGTTCCACCAAGGAATATGATGTTTACCACCACGGAAAGTACCCTAAACCGATTGGGAAGAAGAGATCAAAAATTATTTATAGGCAATATTTTTTATCACAGGGGACTTTATAGCATTATTTGAAGGAAGGATAATCCCAAAAGGAGAAACTAACACTAATAATTTCATTTGTAAATATTTCATATGAATTCCCAAATGGTTTTAGGTATACATAATATGGTATAATCATTGTAGGTCTACAAGGTCAAATGTATTAATAATTGTTTAGACTGACACAGAATTTTTCCTCTGACATTTGAAATGTCCTCTTATAATTATTTCCACCATTCTAATGATGGTATTTAAAGCTAATATAATGATCGACCTTATAACATTAAAATAAAAAATACTCGCATTCTCAAGCTTGTTTGAAAATTTGTCGTGCGTAACATTTGCATTAGTAATGATGAACTTTTAACATCCCCAACTGCCTTGAGGACTTCGGTTTATTTTATGCTTATAATAGTGGGAAATTTATCTAGAACAAACGAGATTATTTTAGAAGCTACACATAAAGGGATATTTTAACACCCAAGGTGTATCTTCTAGTGTAGCTTATTTTACAGAGGAATGGTGAAGAGATATGTTGTGTTGCATTTCTAAAAGATTGATTGTAGCAAGAATAATATCTAGACTAAAGAAACATCTTGATTACATTTCATTTGTCATTAATCACTACTTATCCGTATCAAAGTCTACAACATTGTGGAATATCAAGTAGCAAAAATGTAGATTTTTTTTTCAAGGTAAATCCAAAGGCAAAGTTGGCATGCCTTATAAATCGAACTAGATATGCAGCAGAGCAGCCTTGACAATGCTGCATGCCTAACATTCCCTAGAGTCTCCACTCGCTTGAAATCCCTTTGTCTTGGGCAGACCGTTAGCTCTGTTGTCTCCAGATCTATTTCACAAGAACAATATTATCATTTCCCGTTGTTGCCTTGTACACTTCTCAATACTCGCACCTCCACTTCCAATAACATTATCTTCCGTCAATCTCGAATGTATGACTCATCAACTCTACCGTGAAAGGCCGTGAGATTCCTTGACTCTCCGTACTTGATTTAACTCCAACAAAATTCTCAGATGTCTTATACAAGAAACCTATACCAATCAAGCAAAGTACTACTATCACAAATACAACCTAAATTAATACCCTATATAGATGGCTTTCGTATCTTCCTTCTCGCCGGAAACATGAAGGTAGGATTAATGGCTGCCTCCACAAAGGCCCGTATTGTCAAGAAAACTTTAATCAGGAAGCCGATTATTGTAACCAAAAGGAATGAGCTGTGACAAAAGGTTGTCGACACACCATAAACTCAACTTGAGCTTGTCTAACCTGAGGTATTCCCCGAAAGCAAATTGTTTGAGAGGTCAAGGTCAAGAAGAACAGTAAAGCAACCCAAGCGATGCGTGTGAATTGATCCGGTGATGCGGTTGTTGGCAAGGCGGTTAAGTGAGAAAGACCTTTCCATGATATTATTGTCTCAGAAGCTCCCATACAACATATTGTGATCAAGAGAAAGCCTTGATAGTGAGGTACTGTGCCAAGGTAATGACTCTGCAATGACTCGAATCGGTGAACACCTGTCGACTCGATTTCAATGACTCGGCTTTTGTAAAAAATACATTAAATATTAAAATCTAGCAACATCTTCTTAAATGCTAGATGTAAATACAAACTTTATATCTTGAGATTAATGTACGTAAGTGTGCATGATAGTGAAAACAATCTACTATCACAAGTCAAACAATATTTTGAGTCTTCATGTACCGTAATCCAAACAACAAGCCTATCGTGTGATGTAAATTATTTTCCTTGAAATCGTAACTAGAGGTTTCATGAAATAACAATATTCAAAAAGCAACAATATAAAATTTGCAATAAGAAAATTAAGATTTTCACCAGATCACAATAAAAGAAAAAAATACAAGAGAAAATTACGAAGAAAATTAACAAACCACCCAAACTTCATATCATTTCATGGCCTCATTTCAGCTAAGGCAACCAACTTGAGTAGAACAAAGTTGGGTTTAGGTGCATTTGGTTCTTTTTTCTTTTTTTTAATTAATGTCCTCAAGATCGTGGGAAGAAAAATTAAGAAAATAATAAGAATAGAGATAGTTGAATTCAAAATTTGAACTCTACTCAATCATAGGCGTTTCATGGTCTACAGTTTTCTTCAATTTAATTCCTGGTAACAGATGATCTGTTACAATAAATGGCTCAGGGGATAATAGAGAAAAGTAGCAGTAGTAATCACAATAGGTTTAAAATTACTAATAGTAAATTACTAGTAGTTCTAAACTTGATATAATACATTTTCTAGCTCATTTCATTTGATTTCTTCTTCCATTCATTTTCAGGATTTTTATTTGTTTTTCCCGTGCCTTGATACGTTGGTTTATGTTTTGCGCACCTCTATGGCATTTCTCGGTTGGTATGTGCTTCTTTCTAATGCTTTCTCCACTAGCAACCCCCTGCTTTTATACAATTATGACATTACTAATTGCAAGTGCCGGGTCTCGGTTTTGTGAATGGAACTGCATATGACACAATTTTAGGAGGTAATCAAGATTAGTTTTTCCTCGCGTAACATTTTAACGCCATTTTCATTTTCAAAGATTTTTCGAAAAATGATAAGAATGAGCATTAGCTTTAAAAGTTTAAACTTTTTAAACTAGTAATAGCAGGTTGTCGTTGGATTTAAGTTGGATTTTCCAAAATATGTCCCAATTCTAATGAAATTTCGTTCTTGTGCGCTTTCCATGTTTACCATCGATATTGCTCACCTGAGATTGTTGTTATGGCTCTACTGTTAACTGCCAGTTCGTCGTTTGCCACGAGCCGGCCGAGCCGGTACAAAACCGGCCGAATTTAAAAACCGGCCAACCTAGTCGTTTTGTATTCTGTCGACCTGGCCACCAATGGCTCGTCGACTGTGCCCGGCCTTATTGAACCTACTGCTTTTTAAAACAGAGGATAAACTAGTGAAGTTCCACTAGAATAGTCCCCGATATACGTTGTGACCGTCGAAAGCCGCCGAGATTCCACAACATTCAATGCCGTAGGGAATAGTTCCACCGAATCGATTGCTTGATATCTCCAACGCCCATAGATTGGTCGCTTTAGTGATTTGAGCAGAATTTGACCCGGATTTGAACATCAACAATTTGTCATGCAATTGATATCCCGCTCCTAAAAGTACCATAGGAGCACTCGTATCAACATGTTTGCCAAAGACTTCAATGCCCCATCTTAAATAATTTTGGAGATTAATATATTTGCTTAGAAATACTTCCGACACAACTTTCTCCATGGCCGCCCATGCGCCTCTCGACGCTGTCTTGGCTAATGCTATACATAACTATGAATCAGAAATATTGCATAATTAGAACAGAATACTACTGCATCACTTCAAGGCTCGGACACTGCTGAACCTACAATTTGAGAAACACCAAATTTTATACATATACTCCCCTTAAAAAATGATCAATAATTCTACCACGCATAATTATTTATTCCAACCTATCATGTGCCACTTTTTCTTCTTCAATGCCTATTGTCATGAAAATTTTTTATTAACTTTATGATTAACTTTCCAAGAGCATCGATCCAAGGTCAGCAAATTGGACTTTAGAAGATGGACATAGCTGATACCTATTAGATAACTATCCGTTTGCCTGTAGGAGAAGACATGGAGCTTTGTTTACCGGTTTTCTTATCCCCGCTTCTCATTCCAATTTAGGCATAACTATTTGTTTCCAACCTATCATATGCCACTTTCTCTCCTTTGATGCCTCTTGTCAAGAGAAAGTATTATTAAATTTATCCCTCTCCAAAAGCACCGATTCCCGTGGTTAGCATTGGAATTTTAGAAGATGGGGATAGTTACCGATAACTATTGGATAAAATATGAAGGCGGTGCAACAAGTGTATCAACCACATTGTAATATGAAATAACTCTTCAACCACCATCCAAATTCCAATATGAATGAAACAAGGTGCCCTCATGGATTAATCGCTCATGTTTACCCATGACTCCATATGAGTCTTTTGTTGAGGGACAATGATACTTTAATATTTCTCTATACCGGCAAGCTCCTAATATTACTTCTATTTGGAGGTCAAAGGTGGCTTCTATTAGATTTTAGAGGTGACGATGTCTATTCCTAGAGCGTTTTTGCATATAAGAATCAAGTCTAGCCATGTCGTATTGACTAAGAATATAGATAATCTCATATGGTCAAAGAACCACTCGGGGTTTATATCCCGTGTTTAGATATGTTGCTATTAGTTTATAAGGGGAGAAGAGGAATCATGTTTGGTGGAGGAGGAGAGTTTGGATATTTAAATATCCCTCAAAGGCTAAAATTTTATGTGGTTTGCACTAAAAAAAATACTTGACTTGGTATAATCTTTTGAGAAGGAATAGAGAAAGAATCGATAAGTGTGCTTTAGGCAGGGTATGTGAAAATACTCAATAAAACATCTTGTCATGGATCAGAATTACATTATGCAAGTTTAGAGGGAGATTAAACATTTGACTTAGGTTGAAAAAGTCTCAATTGCAGTATAAGCTTGAAAATGGTGTAAGAGGTTGGTGTCATAACTCTTCAAGAAGGATTACAAAGAACTTCCTTGAATCCTAGCTTGGGTATTTAGCAAGCTAGGAATGTAAACTTATTTAAAGATAGGCAAATTCTTCCTATTCAATGTGCTTTTCCTATTTGATGTGGTTTCAATTATTTAAAAGATTTTCCCATGACATATCAAGCCCTCCTAGAAGATTGTTCTAGAAGTGGGTAAGGATGGGTGCATGGGCATACTTTCGATGATGACTCCTATTTCTATGGATTAGGAGAAGTGCTTATATAGTGAATCTCATAGCATTTACTTTAGAGTTGGATTTGGGCATCAAACCAATTATCATGTTCAAATTTAATCGCTCTAAAACTTATCAAAATTAAAAATAGGGCGTGGACTGTCAGGTCCACATGCTGATGCTACAATTCCGTTCCCATTTCATTACATCAGACATGGTGATGAATCCTTTGAAAACAACTTCACCGCACCAGGGAGTAAAATATTTACTATACAAATATCAATATAACAAAATGAATGAGAACAGAGTAGAAAAGAAAATAAATTACAATAAAAGAGATAATGCATTGTCAGCAGTTACTTACCGCAAAGAAATGATAAGATACATAATGTAAATGACATACAAGATAATGAGACCAAGTAGCTAATTCATCCATTAAGAATACACCCTAAACGTGTGTGCGGGATGGTAAACTCGTCCATTGTAAGTTACAACAAGCTCTAGCAAATGGAGGACCTTAAATAATGTGGTAAGGTGCCAACTAGGAGCACTCCTTCGATATAGGTGATTCATCACTCATCATAAATTCAAACCAATTACAAGCTCAAAATAGTAAAGGCAAGGCATAGCTCTTTCTCCAATGACTCAACTATCTCTCCATACTCTCACACATATCACTCCTTCGATTCTTCTATCACTCATATCAGGCGAGAGAGACCATCCAAAGCGTAATTCAAAAGTGACGAATAGAAAGAGAAAATAAAGACAACTTCCTAGAAGAATGTGCCTCTGAGGTTGTACTAACTTCCGATTGTAAGAAGCCAAGATTTCTCTTTCAATTGTGAGAGAATGTCTTCCATTGTATACTCAGGCCCAATTTGCAAGCATTGAAAATGCTTTGGCTCAACTCCGCATTAAATGCAGTCATTAGGTAAAACTTAGTTACACTGCATTAGTCTGATGAAATTAAAACCAACTACATATCACCAGATGACCATTCAGTTTTATGGTATAGACTAACATCATTAAAGTTTCACATCAAAGTTTCAACAAATGTATCCTTGGAGGTTGAAATGATAGCAAGAACAAAGCTTTCCACACAAAGGCAAACAAACACACACACACGTATGTGTATATATATATATATATATATATATATATATATATATATATATATATATATGCAAATATTTTGCATGGTACAAACACTAATATATATAACATACAGTTGAGAAGTACTATAAATGAACTTGAACATGAATTTCCTATTCTAAGTAAATGTAATATTCACAGAAGTAAGAAGTCATAAACTATTCTCATGTGGTATCTTAATGTAAAGCTCGATTTCTAAACTAATAGTTTCTCCCCGTGGTGGGTCATAAGGTCATGTTGTATCAGTGATAACAACCCCATTTTTAACTTGTTCACATCAAATAATGGGGACCCTTTTATAAAAATTTTAGCTAAACACCTTTTATGATTTTATTAAGTCAATTATCTTACGATTTTGTTAATTTTCTATTTTCAGATTCTTGTTTTGATTGCTTGGTTGAAATCGATTTTTTATAAGCTTCCTATTGACGTTGTTTCGTCTCATTTGGTCAACCTATTATAAATAGTACCTCTTTGAAGTCTAATCAATTAGGTCACCGGGTTTAAAAATTGCGGATTTTAATAATGCATTTAGTTTAAATATTAACCCCTAGATTAATTATTACTAACAATTTTTATTTTTACTTATACAAAATTAACCATAAAGCATCGATTTACCATTTATTCCAATTTTCCCCAATTTTCAAATAAATTTCTAACTTCGAAAAAATCCAAAATGTCAAAATGGTTGTTTTAGGTAAATCATCATTTGGGATAAATTCGTAGTCTAATTTAACATCTCTAAAAATAAGATCAAAAAACAAAATTAATTTTAACATAAAATTTTGAATTAATTAAATTAATTATTATATTAAATATAATTAATTTAATTTAATTAAAATTTTATATTAAAAACAAATATATAAAAAACAAAAAATTAAATTAAATTTTTGCATAAAACACATCGCATCGGAAATAATATTCATGCGAACATCCCTTAAAAACCCCGATGCAATGATTTTTCCCGATGCGATTGAGGCTCATTAGTTTCATCCGATGCGATTGAGTTCATTACCTCCGATCCGATTGCTTGTCACCGATGCGATTGAGCTCATTACTTCCGATCCGATTGAGTCACATTGAACTTATGCGATGCGATGAGGTCAATGTTCAACGTCGATGCGATTAAGTCAATGTTCAAAATTTCCGATCCGATTGAGTCACGAGGGAGCAACCGAATTTCCACTATATCGATTTGGACTTTATCAACTTTCGAGGCTCATAGATTGAGTTTCTTACTTGGCCAAATGAGGCCCAGGATGGCTCATTGGAAGAGAAAATCAAGGAGAATATTTGAGAGGTTTCACAATGATTTGATCATTTATTGGGTCAAAATCAGGCAGAAGATCAAGTCTGAATTTCTAAAATAAAATCAATTCTTCGAGTTTTATTTTCTTCATTTTCATTTGCCCACCTTCTTCTAATTTCGTATTCATGTATCAATATTATCCTTGGTTAATTAAGATCGGCAGGAGTATCAATAAGAAGCTTAAATTTCCTTTTTATTTATTTAAATAGAATTTGATTGGATTTACTTTAATGTTAGAAATAATATTTGGATTTTATTTTTTCAGATCTTAATTCATTTTAATTTCTTTTTGGCAGAAAAAAACAATAGAAGGGATATTGGAAGAAAAATATTTCAATCAATGAGAAGACTCCATAATTAAAGATTGGAATTTTTAAAGCAATTAAAGTTGGATTGGGCAGATTTTTCTTCAACAAACTCTATTCTAAAAAATACTTTTGGAAGGATTATAAATCGTTGCATTTGCAAATGTAAAAAAGGCGGTTTCTCCTCTCGCAATTCCAAACACTCTCTAGAAGCATTTCGTAATAGGAATTTAGAATTGTAGATGGGGAGGAGAGAAAGTTTCAGATCTGAACATTATTGAGGGTTTATGCTTTATGTCTTTTATTATGCATGATGGGCAAGAGTTTGCATTTCGCAGCCTCTAGTCTTGAAAGCAGTAAATTCAAGTAATGTAAAGTACCGTTATAGAGACCGTAGATCGAGAAGGCATTCAATTAATCGTATTTTTTGGCATTTCGTATCAAATACTCGCTTCATTTTTATGTTAATAAAATTGTTGTTTCATTTTATTCATGTTTTGGCATTTCGTTGATATGGATAATTTGTCTTAAATTGTTAAGTATCTCTTTCCATGAATTAAACTCCGATTGAAAACTATTACTCAAACTGCCTTATAACACCGATTTATTAAATAGTAATGTGTTGTGAATTTCTTCCACATGTTATTGTTTAATTATTAGTTTGATCGATATGATAATTGATATCAATTTCAGAATTCTTCCGGAATGTTGTTGATTTTATTATTTCAAATAAATGGTCTCAATAGAATGTGTTTCTGGGTAATTTGTTGCAAATGTGAGTTAATTGAATTTCGTTAGCTTAACATTAATTTTAAAACTAGATATTTTAATTTTCATTATTTAATTCACTGTTCTTAGTTGCTAGATTTTCATCTACCTAATTGAGATAGGATTTAGATTAGTTTCGCTACATTATAGAATAAGTTTGCATTTAGAGTAAATTCTACATTCTTTTTAAGTCCTCTCCTTAAAGAGGCAAAATTTTAGTCGTGGTCAGTCGAACCCAAATCGCCTATGGTCATTCTCTGTTCGATCAAAGAAGAAGAAGCGGATCCGATATCCCCGTCTATCGGGTAGTTGAAGATACATTATAAACCAATAGCAAATAGGAGAAGGTAACTGACCTAGTTAAACCACGAGCTACCACACCAAACGGAAAAGGAGCCGCTTTAAGGTCCGGACCGGGTGGTTATCCCCCAATGTTGTTGCAGCGATTTTCGAGGCTTCAACATTTTTGGCGCTAGAAGGAGGGCTCCGAGATTTTTTTTTACTTTGGAGCCTTTGAATTCTAACATTTCATTTTTATTACAATGGCTCCTTTAAAACTTCCACTCTGAGTGTATACATGGACGTGCATCTTCCAATACCTACACCAAGTGGTAAGACTCTTGTCTCGTAAAGTTTGATGTTACAGGGATTCTTCTACTTTTAATCATGTCTTTCAATTTATTCAAAATGTTTCAAATTATGATTTTCAAGGATTGATGAAGGCATTTTATGCAGAATTTTTACTCACATTTGCGGCAAAAGCCAAGAGCCGGGTGTAGAACTCTTCCAGCTTGCTTCAATCCACAGTCGGGATCAATTTACACAATTTTCATTTGTAAATTTGACGGCTATGATTATGAACAGTATGTGAAGAAATTGAATATTTACGAAGGTTTGAAAATGAGTCCGTTAATGATTTTAATATTCGATTTCATTTAAATTCGTTTAAGATTTAAAGACGAAGATAAACCTACGGAAGAAGAATCATTAGATTGGTTTGAATATATTTGTTCTCTTCCACTCCATTCCCAATCCATATGAAATTAATTCAAGCTTGCTCCATCCCCATTACAATATAAATGAGAATCCCAATTCTGATGTGCAAATAAATTGTGATGAAGTGGTTTCACAAAGCTTGGAAAATATTTCTAATCAAATGCAAGAAGACAACAACAGCAATTTTGAAGAAATAACTGCTTTGGAATCCGAAAATTACTCATGTGTCAATTCAGAAAATCAGACGTAACCAACAAGTACAAGCAAGAATCAAAGTAAATAATAAAATACAACCGCCGTACAAACTTCAATCTCTCCATGATGAGCAAATGCCGAAATCACAAGCAAAGAAAGGCACTCTTCTTCAAGAAAGCATGAGCATACAAAGGAATGATTTAGAATCAAATTTACAATGAGCATAATGCACAAGAGTTCTCAAACAGAGACAAGCTTTAAATGCATTGTTTCAGGTTCACATTTTTCCCCTCATCCTCGATATTTTTAATGATGGTAATTTTTCCCTCTTGATATTAATGATATTTCAGAATACAGAGGCCGATCTAAATGAATTACTATCAAGTTTTTATCAAGATAGAGAAGCAATTAACGCATCATTCTTTTGCCATTAATGAACATGAAATTCTTGTTCCTCCTTGTTTGGATATATTGGATGAGATTGAAGGGAATTCTAGAGAATCTTGTGAGGTCATTTATGATGATTAATGATGTTGATTTCAATTTTTCTCAAAAGAATCCTCACATGATAAAATTAAAATAACATCCGAGAATGAAGAACGCTTCAATTTAGAAATTATCCCAACCAATCCTCATTTTAGAGCAAACAAATTATCTTCATGATTTCATTATTCGAGAAAACTTTCCAATTTATTATTCGTATCGTGATCAAGCTCTCATTCCTACTCATAATCATAATTCATTTTCTAATTCACAAGTTGGAATTCAAAATTACTCAAATCTATACCCCGCCAATCCTTGTGAAAATGAAATTATTTCAAAACGATCCCAATTGTGTTGTAACATTAGTTGTAAAAAATAGTGATTTCATTTTAGTTTTTCTTCAATGCTTATTTTGTTTAAATTTAGATTTATTTTTTGATTTTATTTCAAGTAAAATTTTCACACTTTTCACGGCATATTGAACACCTTACTATCAAACACTCAATTGATGCATTGCCCGATTGGGAAATTGAAGTTTCATATTATAATCATGAGCATCAAAAGATATTAATATTTCAATTTCAATCAATGCTAATGTTTCATCAAAAGCTTCTATTTTTTCAAAGGCAATGTCGACAAGAGAATGTATTTTTGCACCGCGCAATTCAATTCAATTAATAATTTTCCATTTGTACATAATACTAACAATTCTTTCCAAAGTCCGTGAATTTAAAAGCTCATCTTCAATTTAATGTTCGCATCTCTTCCTTGAACATTTTCCAATTTTTAATAGAAATCCATCCAGATTTCTATGATCCAATTGATATCCAATTAGAAAGGAAATTTCAAGAGAAAGAGATTTTAATTAAGTTGCTAACAATAACCGTATTACTCCCGATTTCGCATTTATTTTCCCTCAGTTTAGTTAGATTTGTATTTTTATTACTAACATTTGAACCGTACATACATGCAAAAGAATTAAAATGAAAAAATGGCTACATCGGGAAATATGACTATACCTAGTCATTTTCATGTATATGGTTAGAATAGGAGTAGAATTAATTTAGTTTGTTTGTTTTGTATAGTTAATTTGTTTTAACAACAAGCTTTTGTAGATTAAAAAATAAAACAAAGCAATCAGCCTTCTCATGCATGTTCACCGAAACATTTTCTCCTTATCGTAAAGTTTTAATTTCAGTTTCCTTTTTAAATCTCTGCATCAATAATTTACTCGCTTATTTTGAATAATGTCTTGATTAAATTCAATTTGAAGGTTGCACTTGGCATTGATCACCAAAGCCACTTTTCTTCATTTCAGATTTCTAAGATTTTCTTGAATTTATATAATAAAGGTTGAAGATGTAAGAGCTTCATGATCTCATTATCCCATGAAATGTATGATTGTCTATGATAAGCTTAATTCCGACTCAATCATTAGTAGTCGGGCCTAACCTTTCACGATAATCATATGAAGTTCATATTATCTTCCTGAATTTGCTAAAGCCGACCTTAAGGATGTCAATTTTATTGAGTGCACACATTCAAATCTGTTTTGATATTTTTTCTACAATTAGTGGCTTTATCCCATTCTAATCTTTAGTTTATTATTTGATGCTGCAATATATTCATTCACTAAAGACATTATTGAACAAATACAATAACAATACGCATTCTTCTCAAGTTATTCAGACAAGCGTAGATAATAAATTGTTGTTTCAATTCAAAAGGAGAGTCTATTTTTGAGCATTTATTTCTGTTAAATTTTATGTTTTATGAACATGAATGATTGATTTCATTCAGCCGACACACTTAGATTTAAAATAAATAATGAGATGATTTTAATCAAAGGAAGAATTTTAAGATTTATGAGGTAAAATTTACGTAATAAATTCTTCAAAGTACGCATTTACAACTTTATTCTCATCCATTATTAGTTCATTTTTTATTCTTAGTTTATTTTTGATTTGTGTTCTGCTTTATTTAAGTGTGTCTTTATTTCTTTTCAAAACATAAAGTAAGCAAGAAACTCCATTTCAAATTTGCAACAAATTAGAAATTTTATTTTATGATTCATTAGAATTTCAAAGATTCTTTAACTTTGCTTTCATTCATTTAAAAATCCAATTGAAATTAAAAAGAGTATCGCAAGATTCATATCAGAAATTCTCCAACTTGATTTTCATATTTCCGATGCAAGATTCGACGTGTTACATCATTCAATTTTTCATAAAATATCAAATCACATATCGCATTGGAATAAATTGAAAGGTTTGTTTTTTATTACAAAAAGTTCGATGCAATGAAATGGATAACAAACACACATATCGTATTAGGCATAAGGTTAATTCTTCCATTCAAAACTCCGATGCGATAAAATTGATCGCAATTGCGAATTGGTAAAGTCATATCACAAATTGATTAAAAGGTCAACTTAAAAGTTCCCATGCGATGAAGTCTAATCGCAATCGCATTTCTATAGAAGTTCTAAGACAGTTTTCGATTCGTCATTTCAAAAGTTCCGATGCGATCAACCTAATCGTTAATCGCAAATCGGAGAAACTCTATTTTGATATATCCATTTGCAAAACTCCGATGCGATGAAGTTCAAATCGCAATCGCAAATTATTAAATTAAATATGACTAATTTTGAAAAAAGACCTCCGATGCAACAAGTCTAATCGCAAATCGCAAATCGGGAGGAAAATTGAATACATCCTCGTGTGCTCATTTTAAAAATTGTGATGCACACTATCACCAATTGCTTATCGCTATCACTTTTTATTAATCGCCAAATGCCTATCAAGCCATCGATTTTCACTAATTTCCGATTGTTCATCGCTTATCGTTCTTCGTTCATCACCGATTATTATAAAATCGCACACGCTATCGCAATTGTTTTAATTAATTTCAACACAAAGCATTTCGTTTTTTACATTTTATCGCTTTTGCTTTAATTTAAATAAAATAAATAATGATTTTGGGTTATGGATTTTTGGTTAGTTTTCCTTCATATTTTAATGTCAAAACTACAAGAAAGTCACCTAGTATTGGAGAAATTGATACCTTTCCGTGTAAGATCAAATGCAATCATCCAATGGTAAGATTCATGTACCCACTTTCATTAATTTCCATTTCATTGGCTTTAGTTTCAGTTTTGTTTTTCAAAATTATGTTGATATTTGAATCGTTTTGCAAACTTCCTCATAAAAGCTTTCAAACATCTCATAAATCATATTTTGAAAGCCCTATGCTCTTTTCCTGTTTTATTTTCAAGAAGCAACGATAGTCTTCATTGAAATGCCTACACTGGAAGCTTCTGAACCTTTAATATATTTCTTTAAAGCATTTCTTTTATTAGAAAATGATTAAGATAATGCTTTGAAAACGACAAGATTGACATCAAACAGAAATTTTTCATTGTGGCTGAATTTTATCATCACCGCTATCCGAAACCTAAAGCATTTACAACCTTGCATAAGTTTTATGGATCTCGACATAAGAAGAAATGATTACATGATTATTTTATTTTACTTCATGTTGTTGAGACATCGTATATAAGTATTTTTTTTGTTAGGAGTTTGTATTTCAAAGCTTGGATTTTTCTTTTCCATTTTTTTTGCTTCATTCTACTTTGTTTGCCGATTTCTTTTCACTTTAGTTTAAGAATTCTTTTCCTTTGGTTTTCAATTTTGATTTTGGTAACTTTGTTATGATTTATATGGAAGGTTTTTTTTTACTTACACGGTTGGCATACATGGGAAAATTGTTAATAGTTTCCTATTAGCTTTTTCTTTAAAACTCTTAGCAAAATTTGTTTTTCTTATTATAAAGGTAGACATACTTAAGGAAGATGACAAAACAAGAAAATTTGATGAAGTATCATGAAATCTGAGAAATTTCTTTTTCATCAAATTATAATTATTTTGAGATTTCAATACTTTATTAAGATCTTTCAAGATTCTATTATCGCTCAAGAAAAGTTATTTTTAACCAAGTAAAGACACTTTACAACAAAGCACTTTAACTCGAAATTGTCATTCTAACTCTTAAGGAGTTAATGATTCTCCCCATTTAAAAAGAGTTTTATTTTTCTAGAGTGTAATCCAAAAATATATTTAAAACTTAAAAAAGATAAGAGGTTCCATCACGAGCCTCGCTACCATGATCATAGAAAAAATAGGCCGACATTACCAACACCGCTAAAAAAAAACCAGGGTAATGGTTATAATTTCAAACAATTGTAAGACAAGGGGTCTCATCACGAGCTACCTTGTTCACCCAATTATAACCAAAGGAATGGCATTGTCAACTATCCGGCTACCAAACCAGGACAATGGCTTTTAAGAAAAAAATAAAATAAAAAATAAGCATATATAAATGGATTTATCTTCTAGGTCAATAATTCTTAAATAGATAGGATTCTCAATCATTGATGATTAAAAGGTAACCCCGCCGAGACTATAGATGTTTGCCGCGCAAAGGGTTCTACCCCGTGACAAATGAGTACACTTTAAAAAGCCTGGCCGTAAAGTGACCCCCGCTTTATCTCTAGAACTAATTAAGGACTCGATATAGAGTTATGAGATATTTTAATTTATGAGGAATTTCAAGAAAATTGATGTGAAGATGATTGTTGCTTTTATTCGATTAATGAACCTAGTCAAACATTCCAAAAATAATTTTCTCTTCTTTAATTATTTTTACTTTAATTTTAGGAAAATTTCATTTTTATCAAATAGGAGATAACTGCTTTCTTCCAGTTGAATCGCCAATTGTTGTACGCACAACAACCCCCATTTTTAACTTGTTCACATCAAATAATGGGACCCTTTTATAAAAATTTTAGCTAAACACCTTTTATGATTTTATTAAGTCAATTATCTTACGATTTTGTTAATTTTTCATTTTCTTTAGATTCTTGTTTTGATTGCTTGGTTGAAATCGATTTTTATAAGCTTTCCTATCGGAGCTTGCTCTGGCCTCATTTGGTCAACCCGAGAAGCACTCCTTTGAAGTCTAATCAATTATGTCGGCATCGGGTTTAAAAATTATGGATTTTAATGCATTTAGTTTAAATATTAACCTCTAGATTAATTATTATCAATTTTTATTTTTACTTATACAACAATCATAAAGCATCGGGATTTCAAATATTTATTCCAATTTTCCAATTTTCAAATAAATTTCTAATCTCGAAAAAATCCAAAATGTCAAAATGGTTGTTTTAGGTAAATCATCATTTTAGATAAATTTAGTTCAATTTAACATCTCTAAAATAAGATCAAAAAACAAAAATTAATTTTTAACATAAAATTTTGAATTAATTAAATTAATTATTATATTAAATATAATTAATTAATTTAATTAAATTTTATATTAAAAACAAATATATAAAAAACAAAAAAAATTAAATTAAATTTTGCATAAAAACACATCGCATCGGAAATATTCATGCGAACATCCTTTTAAAAAAACCCGATGCAATGATTTTTCCCCGATGCGATTGAGGCTCATTAGTTTCATCCGATGCGATTGAGTTCATTACCTCCTCAGATCCGATTAAGCTTGCCGACTTGACAAGCATTGAGCTCATTACTTCCGATCCGATTGAGTCACATTGAACTTATGCGATGCGATGAGGTCAATGTTCAAATCTTCCGATGCGATTAAGTCAATGTTCAAAATTTCCGATCCGATTGAGTCACGAGGAGCAACTCTAATTTCCAGAATTATATCAGATTTGACTTATCAACTTTGGAGGCTCATAGATTGAGTTTTACCACAAATGAGGCCCAGATCTTACTACGGGAGAGAAAATCAAGGAGAATATTTTCGAGGAGGTTTCAATAACAGATTTGATCATTTATTGGGTCAAAAATCAGGCAGAAGATCAAGTCTGAATTTCTAAAAATAAAACTAATTTTTCTAGGTTTTATTTTCTTCATTTTCATTTGCCCAGCCTCTTCTAATTTCAGATTCATGCATTAATATTATCCTTGGTTAATTAAGATCAAGCAGAGTATCAATAAGAAGCTTAAATTTCCTTTTTATTTATTTAAATAGAATTTGATTGATTTGTTTTAATGTTAGAAATAATATTTGGATTTTATTTTTGCATCTTAATTCATTTTAATTTCTTTTGCAGAAAAAACAATAAGGGATATTGAAGAAAAATATTTCAATCAATGAGAAGACTCAGCAATTAAAGATTGGAATTTTTAAAGCAATTAAAGTTGGATTGGGCAGATTTTTCTTCAACAAACTCTATTCTAAAATACTTTTGAAGGATTAGTAAATTGCGATTGCAAAATGTAAAAAAGGCGTCTTCCTCGCAATTCCGTACTTCTAGAAGCATTTCCGTAATAGGAATTTAGAATTGTAGATGGGGAGGAGAGAAAGTTTTGTGGACCAACACAGGGTTTATGCTTTATGTCTTTTATTATGCATGATGGGCAGTTTGCATTTCGTTACTCTAGTCTTGAAAGCGTAAATTCAAGTAATGTAAAGTACCGTTAGAGACCGTAGATCGTATAGCTGCATTCACTAATCGGTATTTTGGCATTTCGTATCAAATACTCGCCATTTTTATGTTAATAAAATTGTTGTTTCATTTTATTCATGTTTCTGCATTTCGTTGATATGGATAATTTGTCTTAAATTGTTAAGTATCTCTCATTTTATGAATTAAACTCGATTTCTTCGAGTAACCATTACTCGAAATCCGTCTTATAACACTGATTTATTAAATAGTAATGTGTTGTGAATTTCTTCCACATGTTATTGTTTAATTATTAGTTTGATCGATATGATAATTGATATCAATTTTTGTGAATTTCTTCCGAATGTTGTTGATTTATTATTTCAGTCAAATGGTCTCAATAGAATGTGTTTTGGTACTCACAAATGTGAGTTAATTGAATTTCTTTTCGTTAGATGCACACACTCTAAAATCCTGCATATTTTAATTCTCATTATTTAATCATCTTGCTCTTAGTTGGGTTAGATTTCTCATCTACCTAATTGAGAGATAGGATTTAGATTAGTTTTTTGCTTACATTATAGAATAAGTTTGTGATTAGAGTAAATTTACATTCTTTTAAGTCCTCTCCTTAAAGAGGCAAAATGAATAAGTCTACGTAACTCAAATCAGCTTAAGGGTCATTCTCTTGCCCGATCACAAGAAGAAGTGATCTCGATATCCCCGTTTCATTGGTAGTTAAAGATACATTATAAACCAATAGCAAATAGGGAGAAGGTAACTGACCTAGCAAATCCGACGTGAGCCACCACAATCTAAACTTTGTAAAAGGAGTCGCGAAGGTCCCATCGGTGGTTATCCCCCAATGTTGTTGCAAGCGATTTTCGAGGCTTCAACATTTTTGGCGCTTGAAGGAGGGCCTCGAGATTTGTTTTTACTTGGGAGTCTTCTTTGAATTCTAACATTTCATTTTTATTACAATGGCTCCTTTAAAACTTCCAATTTGGAGTTGTATACATGGACGTGCATCTTTCCAATACTCCACCAAGTGGTAAGACTCTTGTCTCAAATTTTGATGGTAAGAAAATTCTTCTCGCTTAATCATGTCTTTCAATTTATTCAAAATGTTTCAAATTATGATTTTCAAGGGATTGATGAAGGCATTTTATGTAGAATTTTTACTCTCACATTTGGCGCGCAAAAGCCGGCCGGTGTAGAACTCTTCCAGTTTAAGCCTAATCCACACTGATCAATTTGTTACAATTTTCATTTGTAAATTTGACGGCTATGATTATGAACATGTATGTGAAGAAATTGAATATTTACTTAAGGTTTGAAAATGAGTCTGTTTAATGATTTTAATATTCGATTTCATTTAAATTGCTTAAGATTTAAAGATCTAAGATAAACCTACTAAGAAGAATCATTAGATTGGTTTGAATATATTTGTTCTCTTCCACCCATTCCGAATCCATATGAAATTAATTCAAGCTTTGTTCACCCATTACAATATAAATGAGGAATCCCAATTTGGATGTGCAAATAAATTGCATGAAGTGGTTTCACAAAGCTTGGAAAATATTTCTAATCAAATGCAAGAAGACAACAACAGCAATTTTGAAGAAAGAACTGCTTTGAATCTGAAAATTACTCAAGGTCAATCTCGTGAAATCAGATCGCAAATCAACAAGTACAAGAAGAATCAAAGTAAATAATAAATACAACCGTTGTACAAATTTGAATTCCTCCATGATGAGCAAATGTCAAATCACAGCTGTTGTTAAGCCTTCTTCAAGAAAGCATGAGCATACAAAGAATGATTTGTGGAATCTGAAATTTTACAATGAGCATAATGCACAAGAGTTCTCAAACAGAGACAGTTTTAAATGCATTGTTTCGGGTTCACATTTTTCCCTTTATCCTGATATTTTTAATGATGGTAATTTTTCCCCTCTTGATATTAATGATATTTCAGAAAATACAGAGGCCGATCTAAATGAATTACTATTAAGTTTTTATCAAGATAGAGAAGCAATTAACGATCATTCTTTTGCCATTAATGAACATGAAATTCTTGTTCCTCCTTGTTTGGATATATTGGATGAGATTGAAGGGAATTCTAGAGAATCTTGTGAGGTCATTTATGATGATTACTCTGATATTGAGGATGTTGATTTCAATTTTTCTCAAAAGAATCCTCATGATAAAATTCAAATAACATATGAGAATGAAGAACGCTTCAATTTAGAAATTATCCCAACCAATCCTCATTTTAGAGCAGCAAATTATCTTCATGATTTCATTATTCGAGAAAACTTTCCAATTGATGATTCGTATCGTGATCAAGCTCTCATTCCTACTTATAATCATAATTCATTTTCTAATTCACAAGTTGGAATTCAAAATTACTCAAATTCCATAATTCTGGCCAATCCTTGTGAAAATGAAATTATTTCAAAACGATCCCAATTGTGTTGTAACATTATTTGTAAAAATAGTGATTTCATTTTAGTTTTTCTTTCACAGTTATTTTGTTTAAATTTAGATTTATTTTTTGATTTTATTTTGCAAAATTTTCACACTTTTTGCTGGCATATTGAACACCTTACTATCAAACACTCAATTGATGCATTGCCCGATTGGGAAATTGAAGTTTCATATTATAATCATGAGCATCAAAAGATATTAATATTTCAATTTCAATCAATGCTAATGTTTTATCAAAAGCTTCTATTTTTTCAAAGGCAATGTCGACAAGAGAATGTATTTTTGCAATCTGGCCAGCAATTCAATTCAATTAATAATTTTCCATTTGTACATAATACTAACAATTCTTTCCAGGCCTTTGAATTTAAAAGCTCATCTTCACAATTTGGCCTGATATCTCTTCCTTTGAACATTTTCCAATTTTTAATAGAAATCCATCCAGATTTCTATGATCCAATTAATATCCAATTAGAAAGGAAATTTCAAGAGAAAGAGATTTTAATTAAGTTGCTAACAATAACTGTACATTCTGATTTCAGATTTATTTTCCTCGGTTTAGTTAGATTTGTATTTTTATTACTAACATTTGAACTGTACATACATGCAGCAATTAAAATGAAAAAATGGCTACACTGGAAATATGACTATACCTAGTCATTTTCATGTATATGGTTAGAATAGGAGTAGAATTAATTTAGTTTGTTTGTTTTGTATAGTTAATTTGTTTTAACATTTTTGTAGATTAAAAAATAAAACAAAGCAATCAGCCTTCTCATGCATGTTCACTGAAACATTTTCTCCTTATCAGAAAGTTTTAATTCTTGCTTTCCTTTTTAAATTTCTTGCATCAATACCTCTACTCTGCTTATTTTGAATAATGTCTTGATTAAATTCAATTGAGGTTGCACTTGGCATTGATCGCCTCAAAGCCACTTTTCTTCATTTCGAGATTTCCTTCTAAGATTTTCTTTTGGAATTTATATAATAAAGGTTGAAGATGTAAGAGCTTCATGATCTCATTATCCCATGAAATGTATGATTGTCTATGATAAGCTTAATTCCAACTCAATCATTAGTAGTCAGTCTAACCTTTCACGATAATCATATGAAGTTCATATTATCTTCCTCGGAATTTGCTAAAGCTGACCTTAAGGATGTCAATTTTGCTGAGTGCACACATTCAAATCTGTTTTGATATTTTTCTACAATTAGTGGCTTTATCCCATTCTAATCTTTAGTTTATTATTTGATGCTGCAATATATTCATTCACTAAAGACATTATTGAACAGTCACAATAACAATACGGATTCTTCTCAAGTTATTCGGAATAAGCAGAGATAATAAATTGTTGTTTCAATTCAAAAGGAGAGTCTATTTTTATATTTATTTCTGTTAAATTTTATGTTTTATGAACATGAATGATTGATTTCATTCAGGCTGATTGCACACTTAGATTTAAAATAAATAATGAGATGATTTTAATCAAAGGAAGAATTTGAAGATTTATGAGGTAAAATTTATAGACAAATTCCTTTCAGGTACGCATTTACAACTTTATTCTCATCCATTATTAGTTCATTTTTATTCTTAGTTTATTTTTGATTTGTGTTCTGTTTTATTTGCAGGTCTTTATTTCTTTTCAAAACATAAAGTAAGCAGTAAACCCATTTCAAATTTGCAACAGGTTCAGGGAAATTTTATTTTATGATTCATTAGAATTTCAGCATTCTTTAACTTTGCTTTCATTCATTTAAAAAATAAAAATAAAAAAATCCAATTGAAATTAAAAAGAGTATCGCAAGATTCATATCAGAAATTCTCCAACTTGATTTTCATATTTCCGATACAAGATCTCTGACGTGTTACATCATTCAATTTTTCATAAAATATCAAATCACATATCACATTGGAATAAATTGAAAGGTTTGTTTTTTATTACAAAAGTTCTGATGCAATGAAATGGATAACAAACGCACATATCGCATTAGGCATAAGGTTAATTCTTCCATTCAAAAAAACTCCAATGCGATAAAAACTTAATCGCAATCACGAATTGGTAAAGTCATACCACAATTGGTTCATATCACAATTGATTAAAAGGTCAACTTTTTAAAAGTTCCGATGCGATGAAGTCTAATCGCAATCGCATTTCGGCAGAGTTCTATGACAGTTGATTCGTTCATTTCAAAAGTTCCGATGCGATCAACCCAATCGGCAATCGCAAATCGGAGAAACCTCATTTTTGATATATCCATTTGCAAAAACTCCGATGCGATGAAGTTCAAATCGCAATCGCAAATTATTAAATTAGTCAAGGACTAATTTTGAAAGACCTCCGATGCAACAAGTCTAATCGCAAATCGCAAATCGGGAGGAAAATTGAATACATCCTTGTGTGCTCATTTTAAAAATTGTGATGCAATAATTCATCACCAATTGCTTATCGATATCGCTTTTTATTAATCGCCAAATGCTCATTGCTCATCGATTTTCACTAATTTCCGATTGTTCATCGCTTATCGTTCTTCGTTCATCACCAATTATTATAAAAATCACATCACTGCTATCGCGATTGTTTTAATTTCAATTCCCTTGAACACAAAGCATTTCGTTTTTACATTTTACTGCTTGCTTTAAATTAAATAAAATAAATAATGATTTTGGGTTATAGAATTTTGGTTAGTTTGCCTTCTTCATATTTTTAATGTCAAACTACAAGAAGAAGTCAGCTAGTATTGGAGAAATTGATACCTTCAGGTAAGCTCAAATGCAATCATCCAATGGTAAGATTCATGTACCCACTTTCATTAATTTCCATTTCATTACTTTAGTTTCAGTTTTGTTTTTCAAAATTATGTTGATATTTGAATCTGTTTTGCAGCTCATCATAAAATCTTTCAAACATCTGCCAAATCATATTTTGGAAGCCCTATGCTCTTTTCCTGGTTTTATTTTCAAGAAGCAACGATAGTCTTCATTGAAACAGCTACACTAGGAAGTTTCTGAACCTTTAATATGTTTCTTTAAAGCATTTCTTTTATTAGAAAATGATTAAGATAATGCTTTGAAAACGACAAGATTGACATCAAACAGAAATTTTTCATTGTGGCTGAATTTTATCATCACTGCTATCTGAAACCTAAAGCATTTACAACCTTGCAAGGTATAAGTTTTATGGATCTCGACATAAGAAGAAATGATTACATGATTATTTTATTTTACTTCATGTTGTTGAGACATTGGTATAAACATTTTTTTTGTTAGAGTTTGTATTTCAAAAGCTTGGATTTTTTTTCTTTTCCACTTTTTTGCTTCATTTTAATTTTGTTTGCTGATTTATTTTCTCACTTTAGTTTAAGAATTCTTTTCCTTTGGTTTTCAATTTTGATTTTGGTAACTTTGTTATGTTTTATATGGAAGGCTTTTTATTACTTAACAATGGTTGGCATACATAGGAAAAATTGTTAATAGTCTCCTATTAGCTTTTTCTTAAAATCTCTTAGCAAAATTTGTTTTTCTTATTATAAAGGTAGACATACTTAAGGAAGAGATTACAAAACAAGAAAAGTTGACGACGTATCGTGAAATCTGAGAAATTTCTTTTTCATCAAAATTGTAATTATTTTGAGATTTCAATACTTTATTAAGATCTTTCAAGATTCTATTATCAGTCAAGAAAAGTTATTTTTAACCAAGTAAAGACACTTTACAACAAAGCACTTTTAACTCTGAAATTGTCATTCTGAACTCTTAAGGAGTTAATGATTCTCCCTATTTAAAAAAGAGTTTTATTTTTCTAGAGTGTAATCCAAAAATATATTTATAACTTAAAAGATAAGAGGTCTCATCACGAGCCTGCTTACCATGATCATAGGGGAAAAATAGGCTGACATTACCAACACTGCTAAACAAACCAGGGTAATGGCTTATAATTTCAAACAATTGTAAGACAAGGGGTCTCATCACGAGCCAGCTTGTTCAGTCCAATTATAACCAGTGAATGGCATTGTCAACTATCTGGCTACCAAACCAGAACAATGGCTTTTAAGAATAAAAATAAAAAAATAAGCATATATAAATGGATTTATCTCTAGGTCAATAATTCTTAAATAGATAGGATTCTGAATCATTGATGATTAAAAGGTAACCCTGTCGAGACTATAGATGTTTGCTGGCAACAGTGGCTCTACCTGTGACAAATGAGTACACTTTAAAAGCTCGGCTGTAAAGTGACCCCTGCTTTATCTCTAGAACTAATTAAGGACTGATATAGAGTTATGAGATATTTTAATTTATGAGGAATTTCAAGAAAATTACGGTAAGATGATTGTTGCTTTTATTCAGATTAATGAACCTAGTCAAACATTCCAAAAATAATTTTCTCTTCTTTAATTATTTTTACTTTAATTTTAGGAAAATTTCATTTTTATCAAACAGAGATAACTGTTTCTTCCAGTGAATCGCCAATTGTTGTACGGTACAACAACCCCCCCATTTTTAACTTGTTCACATCAAATAATGGGGACCCTTTCTATAAATTTTTTATCTAAACACCTTTTATGATTTTATTAAGTCAATTATCTTAGGATTTTGTTAATTTTTCATTTTCTTTAGATTCTTGTTTTGATTGCTTGGTTGAAATCGTTTTTTTATAAGCTTCCTATTGACGCTTGTTTCGTCTCATTTGGTCAACTGGTTTGTAAATAGCACTCCGTCTCATTTGGTCAACCGGTTTGTAAATAGCACTCCTTCTAGCGCCAAAAATGTTGAGGCCTCGAAAATCGCTGAAACAACATTGGGGGATAACCACCCGGTCCGGACCTTAAAGCAGCTCCTTTTCCGTTTGGTGTGGTGGCTCCGACTGGTTTAACTAGGTCCAGTTACCTTCTCCCTATTTGCTATAGGTTTATAATGTATCTTTAACTACCAATAGACAGGGATATTAGATCACTTCTTCTTGCTGATCAGGCAAGAGAATGACCCTTAAGCTGATTTGGGTTCAGCCAAGCCACAACTAAAATTTTGCCTCTTTAAGGAGAGGACTTAAAAGAATGTAGAATTTACTCTAAATGCAAGCTTATTCTATAATGTAAGCAAAAGAAACTAATCTAAATCCTATCTCAATTAGGTAGATGAAAATCTAACCCAACTAAGAGCAAGATGATTAAATAATGAGAATTAAAATATGTCTGGTTTTAAATTAATGCTAAGCTAATGAAGAAATTCAATTAGCTCACATTTGTGAGTACCAAAACACATTCTATTGAGACCATTTGACTAAAATAATAAATCAACAACACTCCGGAAGAAATTCACAAAAATTGATATCAATTATCATATCAGTCAAACTAATAATTAAACAATAACATGTGGAAGAAATTCACAACACATTACTATTTAATAAATCAGTGTTATAAGACAGATTTCTGAGTAATGGTTACTCAGAAATCAGAGTTTGATTCATAAGAGCAGAGATACTTAACAATTTAAGACAAATTATCCATATCAACAGAAATGCCAAAACATGAATAAAATGAAACAACAATTTTATTAACATAAAAATGAAACTGGTATTTGATACAGAAATGCCAAAAATACCAGTTAATTGAATCTACTTCTCTGATCCTGGTCTCTAACAGTACTTTACATTACTTGAATTTCTGCTTTCAAGACTAGAGCTGCAGAAATGCAAACTCTGCCCATCATGCATAATAAAATACATAAAGCATAAACCCTCAATAATGTTCAGATCTGAAACTTTCTCTCCTCCCCATCTACAATTCTAAATTCCTATTACAGAAATGCTTCTAGAAGTCTGGAATTGCAGAGGAGAGCAGCCCCTTTTACATTTTGCAATCTGCAATTTATAATCTTCCCAAAACTATTTTTAGAAGAGAGTTTGTTTGAAGAAAAATCTGCCCAATCCAACTTTAATTGTTCAAAAATTCCAATATTTAATCGTTGGAGTCTTCTCATTGATTGAAATCTTTTTCCTCAATATCTCTTCTACTGTTTTTCCTGCAAAAAGAAATTAAAAATCATTTAAGAAGCAAAAATAAAATCCAAATATTATTTCTATCATTAAAACAAATCCAATCAAATTCTATTTAAATAAATAAAAATGAAATTTGAGCTTCTTATTGATACTCATAATGATTTTAATTAATCAAGGATATTATTGATGCATGAATCTTCAATTAGAAGAGGCTGGACAAATGAAAATGAAGAAAACAAAACTCAGAAAATTGATTTTATTTTTAAAAATTCGGAGCTTGATTTTCTGCCTGATTTTTGACCCAATAAATGATCAAATCTGTTATTGAAACCTCCTCAGAAATGTTCTCCTTGATTTTTTCTTTCCAATGAGCCGTCATGGGCCTCATTTGGCCAAGTAAAACTCAATTTATGAGCTTCCAAAGTTGATAAGTCAAATCTGATATAATTCTGGAAATTCAGTTGCTCCTCGTGACTCAATCGGATCGGAAATTTTGAACATTGACTCAATCGCATCGGAAGATTTAAACATTGACCTCATCGCATCGCATAAGTTCAATGTGATTCAATCGGATCGGAAGTAATGAGCTCAATCGCATCGGGGCTGACAAGCTTAATCGGATCGGAGGTAATGAACTCAATCGCATCGGATGAAACTAATGAGCCTCAATCGCATCGGGAAAAATCATTGCATCGAGGTTTTTAAAAGGATGTTCGCATGAATATTTCCGATGCGATGTGTTTTATGCTCTTCTCCCAAGAAAG